>JAWDHC010000034.1:0-146141 GCA_036172615.1 Curvularia verruculosa | reverse complement strand
AGTATACAGCTGCTCGTACAGCTGGAGTATATCGACTTCTTATTGTAGACGGCCATAGCAGTCATGTCACGCCAGAGTTTGACCAGTACTGCGCCGAGAACAAGATTATCACTCTCTGTATGCCGCCACATACCTCCCATCTCCTCCAGCCTCTAGACTTAAGCTGCTACTCCCCTCTCAAGCGCGCGTACGGACGCGAGGTTGAGGAGCTCGCCCGCCATGGGGTCTATCATGTTGATAAGATAGACTTCCTCGCAGTCTATACACGGATCCGACCAATAGTATTCACGCAGCAGAATATCCAGGCAGGCTTTCAGGCGGCAGGCCTTGTCCCTTTTTGTCCAGATCGCGTTCTGTCGTCGCTCACAGTAGCTAGAACACCATCTCCACCACAGACAGCAGCGCAGACGCAGACGGTAGAGTAGATAGAAACACCACACACAGTAGAGCAGCTTCAGCAGTAGGTGCACTATCTCTAAGAGCGACTACGCCGGCAGCCAGAGAGTCTAACAAGCGTTGCGATACGCCAGCTTGCTAAAAGCGCTCAGCTTGCAATGTAATTAGCGATAATACTCGCAGAGGAGAATAAGAAGCTACGTGAAGAAAATCAGCGTTAGCGACAAAAGCAAGATTAGCAGCGTCAATATATTGCTTCTAGTAGAGTACTCTAAGTATAGCATGCCCATCAGCTTACTACAAAGGTAGAAAGAGTGGTCGCGGAGGTTGAGCAGAGTAAGAGCAGTTAGCGATATTAGCGCGCGCCGCTAACGTGCACTAAGTGCCACGTTCAAGGCTATATAAGAACTTAGTATAGAGCTAGATAATAGATTATATTTTTTAAGTTTTGTTTAATTTAATTACGTTATTGTGGATCAATTGCATAGAGAGTCGCGTCGGGTTTGGTGAGGTGGCCCACTAACTGATCCGGCCCACTTACTGATCCTTGACGTTACTTTCTCTACTTATATAAGCACGCCAGGGCGGATGAGATGTATTGCGTTCTGCTCCCATGACGTCATTGCAAGCCCGAGCGGTCCAATCAGCGACGCGACTGGGATGCTGCTCTCCATACTCCAACGACAGCTCTTGTCTCTTTCCAACCGTTTTCAGTACGTGCCGGAAGCCGAGGAAAAAAACCTGGTGGGGCGATGAAAATTAGCAGAATTACAATTGATTGTGGATGGAAAGACTGTGGAGCTCCTTTGTGCTTCGCACCGTTACACGGTAGATGGGCGGACGAGGTGATGAAAGCAGCTAGTAGTGGAAGTCGCTTTTCTCGATCCTTGCTTGCGTGCTCAGCACATTTGGATACATTGATTGCGAAGGATTGCATCAGGCTGAGTACTCGTAGCCGTGATCAAACGCCGACCGCGGTGACAGTCCGGCTCTACGCTCCACTCTACCACGAAGGCAAAGTTAAGACTCGTCTTTGTAATCGGTCTGCCTGATAAACAGGCACAAGATTTACAGGCAGATGCACAATCAGAGCTCATGATCGGTCGAACCATTCGGTGGTCCCTGCAGAGTAACCATCTAGGCTACCACGCGGCTTTAAGGCTAGGAAGAACGCCTGAGCCGTCATCATGCGACTCAGATGGACCTGCGGCCACGAGCTCCTGTAACATATCTAAAAAATTCTCACTAATTCTTTTCTTGCTACTGTCCTATTGACTTTTCTTTTAGTCCGTTTATTCTCTGTAATATAACCGTGGATTTAGGCGCGCAATGTGCCGCTCAGGATCGCTGTAGGCGCGGTTTTCTTACTAAATTTGATTCTTGGCTACATAACGTGGTATGCCTGAACCATCATCATACGACTTAGATGGAGTCGCGGCCACGACCTCCTGTAACATATCTTAAAAACCCCCACTAATTCTTTCCCTATTACTATTCTGTTGACACTTTTTTTTCGCCCGCCTATCCTCTATGATACGACCGTGGAGTTGGGCACGCAACTTGCCGCACAGACTCGCTATCAGCGCAGTCTTCTCACTGACCTTGACTCTTGGCTATATAACGTGGCACAGTCGACCAGCGAGATTATTCTCGTCCAAATCGACACTTGTCGAAACAGTGCTTAGTGATAGTAGCACATCCAACATAAGCGATATCATTCAAACACTGTACGAACCTCTTAAGTTAGCACCAGCGGAGCCTCTCATCCGCTTGCCCGATGGCACATCTCTCGAGCTGTTCTCACGCCCGCGCTTCACCGAAAGGCTGGGCAGCGACGTGCTCATCCTTGATCTTGACACCCGCGATCTAGAATCCACTAAAGCCTTTAGGAGAGGCAGGTACGACTGGGGCCAAATCGGCCATATATCGGGAGGTGTTTTTAGCCACTATACCTACGCCTTGGTGCATGGCTACGACTACAAGTTCATCCATGCGTCACAATTTGAGGACCGTCACGTAACTTGGATCAAACCTTCCGCCTTGGCAAACCACATTGATAACTACAAGCTCATAGTGTTTCTAGATGCCGACGCTACCTTCCGATTTCTGCATCTGCCCATTGAATGGCTGCTTAACTACTGGAACATCGAGCCTCACCTCTCCATCGTCATGGTCAAAGACCCCTGGGATCCACACAGCCCCCAATACAACTCAGACCGTTTCAACCGTACCTACACTAACACGGGCTTCATCATCGTTCAGAACAACGAAAACTCGTTGCCTATCCTCAAAGCGTGGCATGAATGCCCAGACGATACCCGCTACCCTGGTTGTTCAGAGTGGAAGCAGCCAAAGTTTCCCGAGCAGTCGGCCTTTGGCGAGTATGTTCGCTATGACTACGAGGATTATATCAAAGAGCTAGACTGTGGTCAAGCTAATGGGTTTCCTGGTGTCCAAATCAGTGACTGTCAGGGCAAGTTTGTGCGACACTACTGGTTCGAGAAGCATTTGGCCAAGGCGGACTACCAGGAAAACATGTTGAACGCTCTTGCGCTACCTGTCCGCAAGTTATTTTCTGCAGACGTCATAATGAAAGCTATCACTCGGCATATCCAGAAGTTATTTGCTGACGGGACTGGCATTGTATTTGAACAAAAGGAGAATATCATCCACGCATGACCTGCCCAAACTTCCCTAGACCAAGATTGCGTATACCACTGCTATATTAAATAAGAACTGTGAAAGGCCTCCACAGCTTCTTCGATTATCGAATGTGTTCCATTGCCTCCTGTTTTGGACAAGGTGGCTTAGAAATAGTCGACAATTGTTGATCTACAGAGCTCCAGGACATCACTAGTAGCATAGAATCTTATGAGGCTTCCCAGTAGAGGCTCAACCACAATGCCCATAACAATACTTGTGTAGCTCCTTTCGTAAACCGCTTTTCGCGCCAAAAGTTGTACCAAGCACGGATACAACAAACTTTGGTCTCTCCACGTATCTCTAGCACGTCAAAGGCCGCTTCGGCGCTTCACTGCTAACGCTCTCAAAGCAGATACCGATTTCGGTTGGATAAAGCGTACAAGTACATCCTTAGGCATCTTATTTCCTTATAGTTGAGTCTGCTGTCGAAGCTGAGCTCTTGTATGATGTCGTTGAATGTTCTCAATCTCACACAGCACCAGTGACCGTAAGTATGCATTACCTCGCGAATTCGCCAACGAAGCAATTAATCGAACTCGATGCGGTTCAGGTGAAGATAACCTCCACTTTCTTAAGAGTGCCGGCTCCATAGAATCACAGTTTCCTATGATACGAGGGATGCTCGAGACTCAAGTAAATCAGCGGCGTTGATGTATCGAGACGCGTCTCCTTGCTTCGACTCATAGCTGGAGAAAGCTCAATTCTGCAATTTTGATCGTATTGCTACTCTATGCACGGAAAGTAGGAGAAGTCTTTTGACAGACGCGCTGACGAATTTATGGTGTGACGTATAGCATTTCTTCTCTGAGATATAGGAAACATTTACACAATGATCGGTCAGGACATATCATCGGACAGTGCTACCATCAGGCGCCAGCATCATCGCCGTAGATAAGCAGAGGAAGTTATATGGCTATCTCAAAATATTATTTGCATTCATGATCGAACCCCATGTTATATATGAATTATGGAGGTGAAAAAAGCACACGACTATGATCACCCCATAAGCAGAAGAGTAGCCACCCCACTTCATACTCAGTCTGCAGGAGAAGGAGAAGAGATGGGGTTGGATGATATTAGTAAAACGTGCAAAGTGGCTTTTGGGCTAGCTCAATTGGTTAGATTGACTTGGAACGGAATTATGCACTGCCTACCAAAGCTACTATCTTTCATTGAGCCTAAGAGCACGCTCAGTGATGCAAATTTGAGAGTCTTCCGCGACTCCATCGTCGCAAACTACGCTGGTTTTCTGCCTTCATTCTCAAGCTGTAGTGCAAAAAATGCCTTGGAATAATCGCTATGCTGAGCGGACTGGAGAGTTATCTAATGTAAACATCAGGCAAAGAACTGACGGAAGAAAATCTATCTGGTCAGAAGAAGGCTTTAGTGGACACAGAACGTTGAATTCGATAGCTATAAATGGAGTTAGTGGATAAGAAGACGGTGTATGATCTCCGTAGCAGATGAGCGCCGGGGGTTCTTGGGATATTGCAGCTAGATCACGCCCAACGTACGTACTCTCACGCTGGAAAGCAGAGAAGGAGATCACGACGACATTTTCGAATGACATGGTGCATCTCCAAAATATATCGACCACCGTATAATGAGTGACGTTAGGTTTTGAGCTTGACGCTAGTGCAGCCGTGTCCCGTGTTTGCATGATCAGGATTCGGTTGCATATCATATTGCATAGAACAGCAGACAACTCGTGAAGCTCCAATTACAACAATTTGATCCAGTCTAATACACAGGATATCTACCGAAACATTTATCAAAATGTATCCCTTTATATAACCTAGTCCATCTCAATTTGTATCATGAGGACGAATGACGACCTTTCCAACAGAAATAACATTCTTGTTGGGTTTCAATGCTTCTTCGACTGCGGCAAGCCCTCCAGGGACATCATGCGGTCAATTCGGAGTGAACAGGCCTTGGGCAATATAGCTATCAGGCCTATCTAAGAACCTGGCAAGAGGTTTGCTCGGGGGTCGAAGCGTTGGCCAGCTTCTAATTCTAAGGACCCGTTTGATCTTTATGTATGGATTCTGGCTCCGGCCTAGTGCCTCGGCTTCGGGATCTAGGATGTCGGGCACAACAACGTGAACAGTGACTAGATGACTTCTAGCTGTGTTCGCTTTCTGAAGAATCTCTACTCCAAGCTTCTAGGTGACCGGGGTAGGGACTGTGTTGAAGGCAAAGTTAAGAGGAAATCTTTCTATTGCATCTAGGAACGCCGCTAGAGTGGAAGACGAACGATCTAAGACGATATGAGCGCTAATATTCTTAAGGAAGTCGTGGTTGTTCGAGCCAGTATTGGTAATGATTCGCTAACAATCTGATAGGTAAGCTATTCGGATGGCGTATTGTCTGCTGGAAGATGCGCCGCTAATTATAATCATAGATTTCCCTCTCCTCATATTCCGGCCACCTTCTTCCTATGACGGCATTATTCTGTGCCCCTCTACAACATAGAAAGCAGTTACTACAGCTATAGTGGCGAGCATGATGTTTGAAGCTTCTTCTTCGCTAATCTTCTCGGGGTTCTTCGATAGAAGCTCAGCGGGCATCTTGCAGCAATGTTGAAACGTCGATGAGCCGTAGTTGCCGATGGTACCCTCAAAAAAGACACGGTTACCAACTCTGAATTCCTCAACATTGGCGCCGATGGCTACTAATACTCGCTGCGTCGGAGCCGAATACGGCTAGGTATTTCCTGATGAAAGCATCGTGATAACGCATTTTATGATCGACTGGGTTGATAGTTGTTGCAGTGATCTTGATGTCCACTTCGTGAGGTCCTAGAGTAGAGAATCTGCGCTGCAAAAGGGTCAATCTGGCCTTTGGCGTGAGTAACTTGCAGCCCTGGAAAGCTGACGGGAGAGTCATCTTCGGTCGTTATAGAGATTGCCTCTTAGTCTCGCCAAGTTCGCCAGTTCTGTTTCCCTTGTGTACAGTGTTTCGTGTAACGTATTAGAAGGTCGCTGAGACTTGGGGTTTGCAGCCAGCAGGCTACTTCAGGGCTTCGGGGATGCGAATGTGAACCTTTTTAGACGGATGGTCTGGTTACGTGAGATTGCCCTGCTTACCATCATCCATATATACTCCAACCGGGTACATTAGACGGAATCACCAGCACATTCAATGACATAATGCACATCCAAGTGAAGTCAAATCGCTCTGGCTCTGGAATGACAAGTTTTACGTGATCGTAGTGTCATCTGAGAATAAAGACATGGTTGATTACCGTATTCTTCGTCGTCGTCGTCGCTCGTACCTCGGTCTGTCTTCAAGCTCGATTGGCTCGGTTGTCTCGCTTGCACAAGAGCAAATTGTAACAATAAAGTCCTTACAGTCCTACAA
This sequence comes from Curvularia verruculosa, assembly GCA_036172615.1. Classification (NCBI taxonomy): domain Eukaryota; kingdom Fungi; phylum Ascomycota; class Dothideomycetes; order Pleosporales; family Pleosporaceae; genus Curvularia; species Curvularia verruculosa. The sequence continues at coordinate 139,679 of JAWDHC010000034.1, read as the reverse complement.
CCAGACCAATTGCCAAGCAGTACCGGAGCTGAACCAGAGCAAACCTAGCATAGACAAATACCTAAGCTGAAGAACTGTTCTAGAACTACTCCAGAACTATATTAAAATAGTACTAGACTACTATCAGAACGATTCTCTAATTAGAGAAAAACCAATAGTAAATGTAAAGGGCTACGCCTGCAGTGATTGTTGTACAGAGACGTGACCGAGATCACGTGACGTTGATCATGTGACCGGACGGAAGACCAGAGAACACTGCGAAGCTACCGTACGACTAACGAAGTAGCGCAAAGCATATGATATATAACATGGAGATCCGTACAGTAGATAGTCTTCTTTTCTCTATATTTCTTCTTCTGTACGATAGACGAATGCATACTCGTTTGCCAGGTCTCTCAGCCCATAACAATTATTATACTAAGCTAGATTAGAGCACGTTCTAACAGATAGAAGGATGTGCTAAAATAGTAGCTATAATACATATAAGTAGCTAACATCTTTGGTTTGCTATATAATCTAGAGGATCAAACATTACAAACTCAAAAAACTAGCTGTAACGATGATCTATTGCAGAAGAGCAATATGTTTAGTAGGCCTGTCATGAAGGCCGTTCCCTAGTGTAGGGACAACATCCGAGAGCTAAGAGTACTTTGGGCATCTCAGCCAGCTGTACCGTGAAGTCCAGACTTCTTCAGCACATGAAAGTCTTTGTGAGGATGCGTGTCTCGTCTTTCATATCATATCGTCTACATTGACATCGCAATACCGCCATCCCGTGTCTTCAAAATGCAGGTATGAGTGCTTCCATGAAGGCCAGATCAACGTCTCTACGCCTATACCCCGGTGCCCGACCAAGGCAAACAGCTCGTGTGATTATTTCTGCATCAAATGTCAGCCATTGCATTCACCGTATGCATGGAAAGACTTGCTTTCGATGAGCTTTGAGACGTCTACCCGCGCAACCTTCTTCGGCTTCTGCTTTACTACAGAAAATTGTCCAACCTTGCCTATATTGTTCAGTTCAATTGTGCTGTAGCCGCTGTTCCCAGAATATGTGAGACCGAATCCAGGGGCCAGATCTAGACCCAATGTCTGCTGAAATGATTGGTCGATATTGTTACATCTGGGTGGAGCTGTGAGGCGGCTCGGCGGATGTGTATTGCTGAACGGCATATCTAACCCATGGGACTGTTCGAACGAGTTGTTTGTAGACGTTGGAGATGGTGGCGATTTATTCAAGGTACCAGATGGTGATTCACGACTCAAACATGTAACTTCGGTCAAGTTGTCCGTGATCGTGGCGTTTTCGTCTTCGACTAGGCACTTTGCGAAGGAGCTCTTGGGGTCAATCCTGCAATTCCATTGCTCTTCAAGGTAGCCGTGCACATCATGTGCATCAAACCACTCTCCTTCATAGCCAATCAGATCTATTCCTTCGAGATCTTGGACTTGATAATCAGTAACATTCTCTATCCTGGCCATGCGTTTATACGATGGTCCGATCTTTGGTACTGCACAGGTGTTCTTCAGTGGTATTGGCCTACCCTGAGCGTCGCGTCGCTGATAGTGCGTTCCGGCGCCACCGAGGTGTAGGAACGGTGTGTTATACCAGTCAAGATCTTCTGTGACATCACGAGCGAGAATCGTCTTGAACTGAGAACGTATTTCATCTAGTGTCATGTATGGTAATGAGAGCTTGAATGTGTAATTCAGAACTGTGGGGTGAACATTAGAGTTGTTGAGTAAGAGAAATCCAGACTCTAGTGTCGCTCGCATCAATCGTCGTGCGAAAGTAACTTCTTCGAATGGGTATCCATAGCTTAGCGACAACGTCTTTGTGCTTAATGATGCACCCGAAGGGTATGGAACATCTTCGGGTGAGGTTCCTGGCGTCGTTTGAAGCTCTGCGCCTATGGCAGGGACACCAACCGGAAAGACACATCGAGGGACGAAGGGCGACTGCTCGCTACCGGGAAATCTGACGAGGTCAAAGGGAAGTGACTGCTGTTGTTGCTGTTGGTGCTTTTGGTATTGGGAATGATCGTCCGCTTCCTCCGGTTGCTGTGACATACTCGTTGGCATTGTTTGGTCCAGCACTTCGTCTGTTGTGAACTGCCGTCGACGGACTTGGCCAGATTGGTTGCTGGCGTTTAGTAGATCATATGATGGGCTCAAGATGTTCCTGAAATAGTCTTGAGGCTGTGAAGCTGCTGCATCCGGTTGCGGCTGTGCAAACTTCTGAAATATTTCCGCAAACACCCATGATTGGCTTGTTTCTGTAGGAGGTACCGTTTGTGATGGTTGGGCCTCCTTTTCTGCCGCGAATACCGTAGCTTCAGGTGACGTTTGCGTGGGTCTGGCCTCACGAAGCTCTTCTCCGTCACTTTCCAGCGCTTGTTCGTTAGATGTGGTAACACAACTGATAAAAATCTCAGTAGCTTGCTTAAGCTCTCTTGTGAGTTCAGGTTTCAGCTGCAGCACTCCTGATTGTACTATCCGATCGTTGAAACGTACAAACGTCCTGTTCATCTCGTCGATGATAGCGTATAGTCGAGTGCTCTGTTGCTTCAGTGAAGATATCGTTGTCTCTTGGCGTTGCCGGTATGCGCGTTGAGCAAGACGGATCTGCGTCCTTCGACGCTGTTGGCTGTGTCAGTCTTTTTGTCTCATGCGCCGCTAATGCTTAGTTCAAGCGAATGAAGAGGATAAGTGGCTTTTGCTGAAAAGAACTATACTCACATCTGCAGCAGTAACATCCTGCACGTCCACTCGCGGGCGTCCTCGAACCTTTTTGCCTCCAGCACTTATGGTTGCATCGTCTCCATCTTCGTTCGTGCGAGAACGCTTACGAAGCAGCTCTATAGGCTCTCTAGGCTTCTTACTGCTCATGATATCTCAGAGCGGCCCAAATTTTCTCGATTTTGAACGCAACAATCGTGTTTCAACGCACTAGATACTACGGTCCGGTTCAGATGGCGTTTTCAATAGATGAGGTGGTGGTGGAATCCGGTGGTGTCTTCAGGCCTTAAACCCCATGTCAATAGAGATAAGGCAATCACAACCAGGAACCAGAAGTTTCTGAACAGAAAGGACAATAGTGAACGGTGAGACGTAGTGACGCGAGGTTCGGGAATAAGTAATTGCCCGCCTGAGGGATGTATGGTTCGGGAGTACAGCTACTTTTGTGCAAGACGCGCAACTCTTGTGATCAAAAGTAAGGACGGCTTGATATCTCGTGAAAGGAGAGGTGTGGTACAGAAACGTGGCGACGGAAGTTCGTGTGGTGAAGGCGAGCGTTGTGGTTGAGATGAGATTGGTCCATCTTGCGGCCAAAGTGGCAGGCGCCGACCATGTGAACCTCATATTGGAATAGTCTCGCGCCTAATCACGCTTGGAATATTGCAGCCGAGGTTGGTCTGTGCATATGCGATGCCAATGGTGGAATTCTCCGAGGTTGTGGCGTTGCATTTGATTACTATTCTTCGGGCGGGTCAAACCTAACATGATCGAGACCTACAAGACCGCGGCGGTTGGCGCTCAGTGACGTGACGATGAAGCTTTGAAGTGAGCAGCTTGTATCGCATCGCGATCATATCTCAGCGAAATTGTTCCGAATCGACATGATGGCGTGTTTTCGGCTGCAGCAATGACAGTGTGTTGGTGTCTGTGCGAAAATGGCATGTTCCGCACGGCGGTTTAACACCCTGCCCGACAAATGAATCAAGTGCAACCTCTCAGCACCAACCGAACAAACGGACTTATTCTCTCAGTCTTGAATTTGATCTCAAACTCCATAGTCTAAATGCACTTTTGGGATTCTTGTTGACAACTGCAAACAATATTAGTCGTGAGTTAGGATGGTAGTCAACAGATGCTTGTCGTAGGGTAAGCGCTGTTGTATACCCAATCTCCTATCACTGATTATCATATGCATGACCCCAATCATGGGCTGAGCCATAATGTTGAAGCAATGTGACAACCTGCATACGTTTCATGCTATCCTACGCCTACAACATTTCATACCCGACCCTGTGACGGTAGCTGAGCCAAACCATCGTACTACTTATTCCGTAGGACCCATTGCGCTTTGGCATACTCGAATCCAACTGTTTTAATCTCTTCACCCACAACCTGCTGGTGGGTTACGATTTGTTGAATCTGTTTTGATAAGTATAATATCTCTAATCTAATTACCAATCCAATAGATCCACGACTAATCTGCAATCTGATATAATAAAGTAACCCCTCTGTCGTGCAATCAAGCTCTACATATCTGCTCCCCCAACTGTATCCAACTACTCAGCCCTATGCAGCGCGTTTGGTGGCCTTGGTCCTCAACTTCATCATAAGAAACACCAGAACATAGCTGCTGCAACAAAAAAGTACCACGATAGCAGCGTTCCTCCATCCGTAATATTCCTCTTTCAAGTTAAGTGTTTTGAGAAATCCAGCGCCGTCTGAATATTGGCAAACCTGGCATTGTTCAAATGCGTTTGGGTTGAGCAGGTTAGATTCAATGCCCATCCCTTGCTGGTAAAGTGTGAGATATTCGCCGCATGTCTGGTTCGAAGGGGGATCGAAAACTGCTAGCTCGCTTGGATTGCAAGTCACTTTAGCTGACCAGGAAGTGAATACGAGGAGCGACGACATGAGGTAGTTGAAGGGGTCGATATAATAGATCCTGTAATCATCCTTTTCAGCTCAGGTCAATAAAATCACTTCGAGAGAGAAGTCTCACCAGTATCGCCAGAATGCAGTGATCTGACTGTACGGAGCCATGACACCGGAGAAGGACACCAATGTCGTGATGACAAGCGGGTTCACAAGCGAGGCAAAAACAGCGTTGGGGGAGTAGGCTGCAATCATCTGACCAATTCCAGTGTAGAGAAACTCGTAGAATACCTGATTGCGTGTTAGCAGCTGTCAAGGCGGCCTCAGGAGCGAATGGCTTACAACGACTAAGAAAGTGCTACCGGCGTACTTGGCACCAGTCGGCAATCCAACTGTAAAGTACCAGCACACAAAGTACAGCAGTGCGCAAATGATCAAATATGGTAGTTCAGAAACGATTAAGCCGGTAACAAATGGTGCCCAGTGGTATGTTTTGCTCTTCTTTTCGCGCGTTTCGTATATGTCTCGGCGGTTGATGAACAATGGTTGCAGCTGTGCTATGACCCCTGGTGCCACGAAAATGAAGTTGAAGATGGTAAACAACCGCAGTTGCAAATCGTTCAGGCTCCCACCAACCTGCCAAAAGGTGAAACCATTCAGTAGGGGGAGTGATATATGCAGGATGAACTTGTTGTCCAGGTATTCGATGTTACGGAAGATCGCAATGTTCATACGACGAGTGACAATCTTGATCTGTTCCCACATGGGTGCTGCGAATGCGTGCCCGTCATCGACATAGCCTGCAGGTTTTGCCGCAGCCTCTGCGATCAGTCTATCCAACTCTTTAGTCATCTGGTCATATTCTGGTGACTCGAGCCACACCTTGTTCCAGTCTTGACCGCGTGAAAGACTGCCAGACACCACTTCGATCATGTGTTCAGCCGGGTTAGCCTCCTCTGGACAAGGTGCCCCCCTAACGGCAAAGTAGTTTTTAACCGTTGCTGCGTTCTCTCCAATATCGCCAAAATACACTGTCTTGCCACCTTTGGATAATAGAAGAAGAGTATCGAACTGCGCAAATAATTGCGCCGATGGTTGATGGATCGTCACTAGAACTGCCTGACCAACCTCAGTCAGTTTACGCAAGAAACGCACAGTATTGTAAGCAGCCTGGCCATCGAGACCAGAAGTTGGCTCGTCTAGAAAGATGAGAATACTAGGTTTGGCAACCAACTCGACGCCAATAGTAAGACGCTTGCGCTGTTCAACTGATAGTCCGGCCCCTGGACGTCCCACAAGTGTGTTTTCGATGTCATGCAGCTGAAGAAGATCAATGATAGTGTCCACATATTGCAGCTTTTCAGCCGGAGGCGTATCGCGAGACTGACGTAGGAGGGCTGAAAACTCAAGCGCTTCACGCACAGTTGATAAAGGCTCATGCACATCCATTTGCTCCACATATCCAGCACTCCTCTGGAACGATACTGGAAGGTCACGTCCGTCGACTTGTACAGAGCCATGGATCACACCGTCAGTCTTGCGTTGAGCCAGGACATCAAGCAGGGTCGTTTTCCCTGCACCCGAGGAGCCCATAAGGGCACCTAACATACTAGGCTTGACAAAGCCTTGCACGTTGTCAAGAAGCACTCGATCGCCTGATGGAGTTTTGACTGTGTAGGTGAGGTTCTTCCAGGTAAAGACGCTAGTGTTATGGATGAGTTGGTTCTCGGGAGTGGTGTCAGAATTGGCCGATTTCGCGCTAGGTTCCATACCCGTTTGCGCCTCTTCATCCCGCTTCAGGAATACTTGCACGTTGCTTCGCTTTTCTGCAGGTACGAGTAGACCACGGCCTCCCTCGCCCATCTTCTTCCATCGGGATGTGAACACCATCGTAAGAGCGACATAAAAAATCCACCAGGCGCAGAGGATGCCAAAATTGCGCCAAATGTTACGATGGCTGAATCCGAGATGCTGAAGATAGTCATCACCTGACACGATCGTTGCACCCTTGCGCGCGCCGCCAACTCCAGTGCAAGCTTGCGGACTTTGACTGGGTGCATATCCTTCACCATTTGGAACGAGATTCGGGCCAACACAAGGAATGTCTTGGCCATGGAACTCGTTTCCAAGTAACGCCTCAAATCCATACGCCATAGGGTTTATCCAGTAGATCCAAACGAACCAGGGGTGCATGATCGGCTTGATGATCATATAGCCCATGTAGACGAACATGCTGACAATCACGAGTCCTGATGCTTTTGTCGCAGCATCGAAAGTCGGGAACGCAGCCCCTATCAAGCAGAAAAGCTGTGTCATTGCCATCGCTGCCATGAACGTGATGGCCCAAAATGTGAAGAATGCCTCAGCGGTGTAGCGAAATCCAACCATGAAGTAGAGGATCAGACCGAATTGTGTTATCTGGAACAGCAAGATAGGAAGGTCAGTGGCAATCTGAGCAACAACAAAGGCAGTCGGATGATGCAGAGCGAAGGATCTGTGTTTGGCGAGAATAGGTCTTCCTGTGAACGAGTCGGTGACTTCGGACAACGCGATGAGGGCGGGATAAAGGAGTGAAAAGAACAGCGCCCCACTTTTGAGGAAAAGTCCAGCAGAGTTTGAAGGCGCATTGTAGAAGAGAGAGCCACCAACAAGCCTAACGTATGTAATGTAAGTACAGATCGTTCACAGGAAGGGTTGATCTTACGCTTGGACAGTCGCGGAGCTTTGCTTGAAAAACAAAGTTGCCTTGTCACCCCACATGATCTGATATTGGCGGAGCACAGCTGCTCTAGTCTGTGTAGCGAAGCCGATGGTCTCTGCAGACCTCTTGGTGAGTCGAGGATTCTTTTCTACAGCGACCATCGACTTGAAATCATTTGTGTTCTTTGTTGCCTCTGCGCTGCGCGAATAGTCGCATTCAGCAAGCATCTTCGCTTTCAGGATAGATCTGTCGTAAGCTGCGCGAATCTCATCAGCGGTACGAGGGAACTTTTCTTCATACCCAGGTGCAATAGCGCGCTCGGTCGGTACCGTCACACCAGTCAAGAAGTCGGCCTTGTTAGCTGCAGGATTGCAGAAGAAGCCGAGTTCTTCCATGAATGGAACTGCGACCTCGCGAGGGCCATAGAAGATCTGTTTGCCTTCATCCAGAACTAGGACTTTGTCGAATTGTTCGAAGATTCCATTGCCGGCTTGATACAGAGTAGCGATAGTCGTAAGGCCGAGGATGTCGGTCATAGCCCGCATGGCTTTGGCCCACTCTAAAGCAGTGCTGGCGTCAAGCCCTCGAGTCTAAAGCAAGTGTTAGTCTTGCACCTAATGCCACGAGAGAGTCTACCCACACTGTTGTCCCAGGCAAAGACGCTGCCTCGACTTGCGAGACATTCCACGATCGAGACTCGCTTTCTCTCGCCTCCAGATACTCCACGAATGTAGGCGTCTCCTACTTTGGTGCCTTTCGTATGCTCAATGCCCATCATGGACAGCAAAAAGTCTTTCTGGATTTTTGCATACTTCTCCGCATTCTTTATGCCCTCTGGCAGGTGATAAGGAACTCTCAACCGTGTGGCGAAATCGATGGTCTCGCTCACGGTTAGCGATGGGAAGAAAATCTCCTCCTCAGTGTTCATTATTATCTGGCCACGATAGTCTTCAGCTTCGATGTTTGACATGGTGCCGAATGAGACTTCTCCTTCTACTTCGGCGTATCCGAGGCGATTGTTCGATAGCATGCTCAGCAAACTTGTGCAGCCCGCGTCAGGTCGACCAAGCACGAGCAACATTTCTCCTGGCTTCACACAACCAAATGAAGAGTCGATGATTGTTCTTTTGGGAAGGTCCTTGGAGCCTTTTCCAAAGGGAATGAATTGTGAGATGACGTTCTCGTTAAACACTGCTTCGTTGCTCACGCCTCTGACAGTGAGATGATTCCATGTTACGCCGAGTTTCTTGGGTTTGGAGTCATTCGATTGGAGGCGACGTTCGATGTCCTGTATTTTTTCGTACATATGTGATGCTTCGGCATTTTTGACGGTAGGTTTATCCAACGTATACGGCTTGCTGTCTGTGGTTTTTGTGAAGTCCGACATCTCGGACGCCGGTATATTCATCGACCGTAGCTGGGTATCTGATGACATGCAATGATTCGCAAAGAACATCTCTTCGCGAATATTGAAATGAATGGGTATTGGAGGGGATGAATGCCATCTTAAGGCGTGTTGACAGTATGTTGAATGGATACCCTAGTTTGGTCGATCACGTCAAATTCGACGTCCGTCGTGGTTCTCCCGACGGTCTAACAGTACTCCGGCGGAAAACAGCGGCAGAATGCTGTGGTCTTAAAAACCTCCAAACCATGGGCTGTAAAAGGTCCAGGTTACTGATCACTTGGTTTGGTGGTCGGAACGCGCTAATCTATTTTGGCCAAATTCACTTGGTTGAACACTAATCAGTAATCACCAGAACTCATCCCTTGTCAAGAATCACTCCTCGGCCGAGAGTCGCGAAAAACAGAAGCTATACTTGGAGACATCTTTACTAGTGTCCCGTTCGTGATGTGGTCGCCGTGGGCATAAGAGCGCGATATGTGCGGTACGGTCCAGTTTCTGTCCGGAATGTCTGAGTGGTGGCTGCCAAAGTACCAAACGGTGTGTTGCATTTCACCGATGTTCCAGTAGAGTAGACACTATCCTTTGTCGGGAACCTTGGCGCCATTTATGGCTTAAGGTTCTTTTTCCTGCTCAGGTAACTGTCACAGACCAGATCAGTAATCAGCAAACTAGTTTGTTAGTTGGACTAGCGCAGTTAAAAGCGGATACAATTCGTCATTCACACTTTAGCAGGCCTGAAAGGAGAATGTCATGATCAGCTTTATCAGATCATCTATTACGGAAGAGCTTTCAGCCTACTTGATTGATCCGGACGCCATCTTGATGTGTGAGTCTGTGAAGGTGATATAAGGTAGCCATACAAATAGATGAGCCCACCGAGCTGTGTCTGCATAATACAATTTAGCGACAAAACAGCTGAACTTACCACACACAAGAAATTAAGTGACAGAGCTGGATTTAATATAGAATCGCATAGTATTCTGCAGCTGAAGTATGGCTTCCACGTCTGAGAGCCGTCGCTCAGTGCTACTGACAGGGTACGTCTGATCTTAACATGGCTATGCTATTGATACTCGCAAATCCTGACAACTAAAAGATGTACCAAAGGTAATGCTGGCTATGCTCTCGCACTTGAATTCGCCTCCCACGGCTTGCGAGTTTTCGCAACCGCTCGATCTCTCTCGTCATTAGGCGGGTTATCAGAGCACGGGATCGAGACGCTCACGCTAGACGTCACCAGCCCTGCGAGTATCCATGCGTTACAGAAGGAAATTGCGACACGCAACGGAAGCAAGTTAGATGTATTGTTCAACAATGCAGGTTCAAGTAAGTATACATACGCATTCACATTCATCCTCGTAGCCCAGTCACTGATCCTGCTTTCTCAACGCAGTGTACGAAGCCCCGGCCATTGACCAAGACTCAAGCCGTGTTCGCGACATGTTCAGCACCAATGTATTTGGGGTTTTTGACATGATCTCGGCGCTCATGCCACTTCTGTTGGCAGCGAGAGCAGATGAGTCTCAGCCTCCAACCATCATCAACACTGCATCGATTCTTGGAGTCATACCCTACCCATTCTCTGCCGCCTACAATTCGACCAAAGCAGCCGTTGCCTCGTACTCAGGTACCCTCAGAATTGAACTTGCCCCACTGGGCATCAAAGTGGTCACCTTGTACATGGGCATTGTGTCTACAGGCCTCACTACCCCAGACGGGATCCTGTCTGACCCTACAAGCATTCACATCTCAGCGGAGGCTGGTGCCGAGAAACGTAGCCGAGATCACCAAGTCAATGGTATGAAAGCAGATCAATTCGCACGAGAGGTAGTGAGAGAGGTCCTTGTTAGGAGCCCACGGCACGGCCAGGGAGAGTATGTCTGGAAGGCTATTAACGCTTTTCTAGTCTGGATGCTACACTCTGTGGGCCTCAAGAAACCCATCATAACTTTGTAGAGAAAGAAGTTGGATTCACAAAAGAGGTTAAGCGATCGATCGCTAAGCAGAAGGAGAAGACGAATCTTTAATAACAAAATATCAGACACAGTTCCTACACCAACTGTACTCTTGGCTATAGCATTGAGTATGAGATGATCGTAATGGAAGGCGAATGTATGTTGTGCTTGGTACAGGGCTGTCTGTTGTCTGCGCAGCTTTCATATCTACCTAAAGCACCATGCAACTGAATGTGAAGACTCGGAATCCAACGCAGTCTACCAGCATGCAGAAAGCTGAAACTCTGAGGTTATATCCAATGTCGATGTCGCCATGTTATCTTCACTACAACTCAGTGATTAAACATATCTAAGAACTACGTTAAAACTACAATAGAGCGACAAACGCCCTCTTGCGCCAATACAACCCACACAACCCTAAACGAAGGGGTTTTCATTCAACCCTAACGCTATGATAGCCTTCAGTTGTCTTTCGTCATAGTCCTTTCAGAACCAGTCAACCAGATGCTGACACTAAGCAATTGCTGAAGCACTCAGTGCAGCAATAATAAGGTCTCCCCCTTGTAGCATAGTGATACAGTCTCAAGACCCAAGTTTCACAATGCTAGCTTAGCCACCCCACTAACTATCCAATTTTACTACAATTTTAAATCTCTGCTACTACTCTTATACTGTCTTAATTTACTAATAAATTACACAGAAATTTAGCTAGAGATTTGAATATATTTCAGGCTGGGCCTAGACAGAAAACTGTTGGGCGCTAGAAGTTATTTTATTGCTTGACCTGTAGAGATGTGCTGATGTACAAAGTCTATTTATGATGTCCTTTATGTGGTTTAGCACTTTCTATTCTTTATGAGATAGGCAAAGCCTACTCCACAATAAGATTTGAAGATAAGACTGAGACAGATGTATGCACCAGTGATCACGGGGTTTTAGCATCCAACAGCTAGTCTAGTATGGCCCAGTCTAGGCCATTCTGAGCTAGTTTGGAGCATGTTCTGACATACAGGGAGACTGAAAGTATTATGGACGCGTAACATAAAGCATTGATGCCTCTAGAAGCCTTGAACAATGCTGCGCACTCGAGGCTTCAAGTACTGCATACACATAGAAACACAGTTTAAAAAACACTAATTTAAGAGAAAGCTATTACTTCTACAGATCGTGTATACTGATATAGTCGTAGATAGAGGCTAGATAACAAGGACAGATAGCACTTTAGAGCGTGAAGTGGGGCATATTTTGTGGTTGAGCTCCGAGTGGGAGCGTTTATGGGGTTGACATACATACAGTAGCACGCGCTCCTACCGCTTTATCATTAGCAATGTCCTTTTTCGATCCTTATAGTTTAGAGCTGACTAAATAACTAGTGACGCATATCAAGGTTAGGTTCTCACTTGTACATGGTCATAATCCAGCCCAACCCAATCAAACCTATTTGCCAGCCTAGTACGAAGTGTCACGCTCGAGATCCCATTCAGAAATCCTTTAGTATTAGATATTGTGGTGCAATAGATGTCGGAGTAGTCGCACTTGACTAGACTGTTAGTATATATCGGGAGTTCCTTTCGGATTAGAGAGGCACCTTCTTCACTTAATCAGTTACTGACGATTACTGCTCGATTACCTGGTTGCAGATTGTCCCCTTGATCTTTTTACGCGCGCGTATATCTATCGTTCCACAATATTCAAAATCCTCTCTTTTTTATCTATATTTATTGCGAGGTGGCAGCTTAATCATACAAGGAGTCGAAATAGGTTTGGTGAAGCAGGCCACCTACTAATGTGGGCCACTTATTCCAAAATATATCATGTCATTATCCCGCATGAAATATCTAGGCGATGTTCGTGATATGTAAGCTGTAAATGTATTACAGAGTATAACTCAGATCAACACCAAGCTATCACTGATAAAACCATGTGATAACATCCTTTCAACTGCTACTAGCATCTCTCTATTTCCGATCTTTCTGTCTCAATGACTGGTGATGTCCATCTATTAAGTAGGCCTCGTGATCTCGCACTACCCATATCCTCATATAATCTAATCCAGTTAGTCTAGACTGTCTAGTCAGTTAGTTGGGATCGATTGGAAAGTCTTGAAAGCTTGCTTGGTCCCGTTCAGTGACCCCATTCGGTCCGAAGCTCCTTCGACTGACTAAACTGATTAGTAGCAACTCCGGCTAACAGAAACCTTTAAAAGCGTTTTCTATGGTAATTTCTATGTTCTATCGAGTCGCGTTGCGGGTTGGGTATCTCCATAAGACGGAAAAGAGAAAGGTGTAAGAGGGAAACCACTCAACAGTGGCTGAGCCAAGGTGGTGGACAGGGGCATAGACGGGCTGATAGCGGGAAGTTCAAATGTAGCGGGGTGAAGAGCTTGGCAGGGGCTTTGAGGAAGAGAATCTTGGTCTCCGGACCTTTCTCGGCGCATTTACGCGTCATAGACATATAGCTTATTGCATTAAAACGTTGTATGTATGCCAATGTGCTAATTTCGGATTGCATATGGTGAGTACTTATCCTTGTGATTAATACTGTACATCTATCTCACGGCATGTACGCTGAAGAGTTTCCTAAGTGGTGGATCCACCGGCGAACTAGCAAAAGGTGGATATAGTGTAAACCTAAAGCATGTCAGCATCCTTGCCAAGAGTGCGGAGGTGAAGTTTGGAAACAAGTACCCTGTACAATAAGATTTAGATATTGGCAGACTAGGCCGAACCCCAACTGTTTCATATTGTGAGCATGCAAACAATGGCTCTGTAGTGGCAAGGGAATGCATATATAAATACACGGCCTACACATTGGGGAAATAATAGCCAGATTCTGTTGCATCATATTTCAAAGATGCGTTTTCAACGTTGGGTTTTCTTGTTTGATTGCGCCGCTGCGGCATCGGTTCAAAGACTTGGTTCACGCTACGATTTTGGCCATGCCCAGGCCTCTGGTGTTGTCTGCCCTGTCCTCTTCGAAGGCCGCATTCCAATCGACGCGACGCTCCAATGGTTCGACACCAACTCGTCCTTATTTAGTCCTGCTTGGACCAAGGGTCAGAACCTCAGCTGGTCTTCCATTCTCCTATTTCCAGACACTACACTAGCGCCATTCGATGAACCCAGCCGCCATAAGCCTGTCGAAGTGACCATTGATGATCGTTCCATCTTCAAGGGACGGAGGACTCCGCCTGAGACATATATTCGTCGCGCGGGTCTTCTGATGACAGGTGATAAGAATGATCAGGCAGCCGATGCAGCTGACAATGGTACTGTCACATATCACTGGAGTGTCCATCAGGATGTAGAGAAACCACTTAACTTCTCCCACGAGTACATGAATGTATGGCATGAGAGGGCCGATTTCGCTGGCAATCAATTTACCTTTGTTGGTGGCTTGGTGTTGCCATTCAATGGAGGAAATGGTATCGATACCAAAGAAGAGAGGGAAAAGTGGAGGATCCAAAACAGTGACAAGAAGTCCATCTTTGAAACTCCGATATTATTTGACCAGTGGCAAAACTTTGCTGTGCAAGTGGACCACAAGAAAGGGCAAGTATACCCCTCTACTCTGACAACCTTTCGAGATATCCTCAAAATGCTGACATTCTCAATTAGCACTCTTAAGGTTTTCTATTCAGCTGGGGCCGCACCTCTACAGGCTGTAACTGAAGCTACTCCAAACAACAACACCGGCCTAGGGCAACTTCAAGTTGGAATTCTGAAGAAGCCAACAGCGACGACAAACATCGACCTCAATGGGTATCAGGGGTCTATTGCTTTTCAGGGTGAAGGTCAGATCTATGGAGGTGTTTTCGTGGAAGTCAGCACAGATGGATGCGTCAGCACGCTTGGCTACGACAAATAGTTATTTACAGCCACTCGATATAGGCAGAACATCAAAAGCGTTTTGCAGATTAGATTATTCATAACAATATATGTAGATAGTAGCAGAAAGTTGCAAAAAAGCCGTGTCATGAGTTTGGAGAAAGGTTTCCTTGATAGCGAGATACGCAGGGCAAATGATTAATGTCCCTGGCAGCATTAGGGTGCAGAATTGCGAGTTAATTAAGAAGGCTAGACCAGCCAATGGAGCGGATGCTTATGGGAAGTGGGTGAGGGTGGTATATGGTGTGAATGAGAAGACATGGCAGTGAAAGTATGGTCGCGACTGTGAATATTATTTCCATTAGATAAACAAGTGCACAGCCAATCTCGAGGTGTTGGAACTGAAGCGCTGACACAATGGAAGGTCTGTAATAATCAGAGATGTAGATTAGAGTTTGTTCTAGACGCTACAACAGGAATCTTTCATATATGCCACCACAAGTTTGACGTCTTCTTATATGGTCATGAAATATACGTAGTATAATCTAACAGGCAAGTATTGTGTTAGGGGCTGCGTAAAGAAGCAATAGTCTGGAACATATAAGGAGCTGTGTTCTATAGAGCAGACGCTCGTTCTAACAGTAATTGTATTGAATAAAGAGCCAATTATTACTGTATACACTTTGTTTATTTGCCTTCAAACAAAGTTTGCACCTGAGTACATAAGCATGTTGTATCGGCGCTGATCAGTGTTTTACAGGACCTCGATGCTACCAGGGCGTCGGGATTCGGCGAGTGACCCAAGATAATATAGAGGAGCTACTAGAAGAGCGTCAAGCATATGACACTACCAACGGCTTAGTTCCAAACTAATTACCGCTAGTAAGTAAACCGCTACCCAAAAAACTGAAAATTTGGCTAGAATCAATTCAAATCCCCTTAGCCAATGCCTTGGGACCCGATCCGGCGCTGTATACACTCCATATGAAGCCTACACCACATGCCACTTGCAAAGCGACTCGAAAAGACTGCACAGTGGGGCGTATTGTGCATGATGTTCTGTACGAGAGAAGCTTCTTGCATTTTGTATCTGTTGAACTGGCCCCAACCAAAGCCAGAGCCTTTATCGCAAGCGCTATTCCGCGCGTTGCCCTTATCCCTGAACTGAAAAGGTGGCAGTGGCATCTTTAAAACCTACTAAACGGAGTATGCTTTGTCGATATATTCTACTTTGATGAGGTTGCGACGAGTATTTGCTACTATAGCGAGGGTCTGGAAGCGCATATATAGGGCTTTGATTCTGCTCCAGCTGTGGGAGCTATTGCTAGATCTGCTCAGCCCTTCTGCGAGTACGGTGTTAGAAAAGGGGATACTAGGCAGGCTGAAATGTAAGGTGTAGGTATGGGGCTGTAGATAAGGCCGTGGACGGTTTGTTCGTTTCAGCCCAAGGTGGGACCTGAGTAGCTGCTTGAAGCTTTGGTTGTCTTGGTTCATGTAGGGACCACTTAGCAGACATACAGTACTGTGCCCAATCAGATGGACGGTCAAAAGACTCAAATCTTTGATCCTGGAGAATTCTGGTATAAAGGGCCCGTATGTCATCATCAGCGGTCTGAAGCACTCAGCTTGACAGGAACATCGAAGTTGTATGCTGTTTTGATCGTGGACAACAAGATTTGAGGAGAAGGAGGAAAGAAAAGTATGGAAACATCTTCATGCTAGACAAGGAGGTCGAGACTGGAGAGAAAGCCTCAAGCAAGTGATGATCACAATTTAGACGTCGAAGTAAGTCATTGGGTGCATATAATAGCGAGATCAACATCAGCATCCAAAGGCGCGCGGAGTCTCTTGAGAATAGAGCGATGATACAGGGTCATTGCGCGAGTACGATATAGATTTGGCACGAAAGAAGGTGGAATGTAAGCTCGTATTATCGAAGCATATACCCTTTGTAGAATTCCTTATAACAACCGGGAATATCCGCTTGCACGTGATAGACCTAGAAGGTATATCAAACTACACGATTCTTACTCTCTCTGCTTGCGATGCTCAGAAAATTCTGTTCAAGTTATTCTCGTTAGGCCACATAGCGGGTCCAGGGAGCGGGCAAACAGTCGGCTGTGGCTTTGCCCAGCTGTCATACTTGAAGAATGGCTGCTCGCGGTTGTACATCCCCGGAATCTTGAATGTAGGCGAGGGAGAACCATGATAGTTGCTGGCGACCTCGATATGTGCACATTGAGTGTAAAACTCGCGGTTCGTGTAGGGAGGATGAGTGGCAATCTGCTCGATGCGCATCAGGTACTGGCCTGCTGGAATCTCAGCCGGAAGCTTGAAGGTAAACTGTTTCTTATGCCACGACAGCCATGCCGAGTCAGCCGTAGAGCCACGCCGATGTCCAAGCTGGTAGACTTTGAACCAGTCACCAGATCCATCGTAGTTGCGAACATCGCCCGGTGCTTTCGAGAGATAGATCCAATAAAGGGGTTATTACAATAAGGAGATCGGCTAGCATAACGGTTATGTCGTCATACTTGTACGGGTCCAGGATGGAACAATTCTTTGTTGACATATGCTTGGAAATTAACAACATCTTGGCCTGCCTTGATCTTGTAGGTTTTTGACCGAGTGCGGTGATTCATTGAACCCTTGTTGCAACGGAGATCCTCGCTGTCGATAAAGCTCACCCCTCCCAAGAAGGCTGGAAGCCATTATCATGCTCGCAGACATACTCGTGGGCACCAGTAAGTTGTCCATTGATTACAAAGTGAGGGAAGTGGTAGTGCGCTCGAGTGAGGTGAGACAAGTGTCCGAGCAGGCTGATCGCTAGCAGGATCTTCATTGTCCCGTGAGAAATCGAATTTGGACTGATCTGTGATAGCCTTGAGGGTCGAAACAGTGAAGGGAATGGTTTAGAATTGATGCCTGTAAATTCAAGCTAGACTCTGACTCTTTAAAGACTCATCACATGCTTGGAGACTTCACCAACCATGTAGAATTGCATGCTCTAGTAGGCCATTAGAGGAGATGGCATTTCGAAATCATCATTAGCCGATATTAAATGACTCTATGGGTAAAGGACAGTTTGATTGGCAAACATCATAAAATATAGGCCAAATGTAGAGAGAGTATAAGTCAGAAGGGGGGCGGATTCCGCATATTCAACGCTAATGCACTGACATCTGTCCCTACCAGCTGGCCAGTTCAATTAAAGTCATGGAGTTATCGCAACAATATATGATCAAACTCTTCCGCCCCGACTTCCAACATCATTTCTATGACATTGTGTCAACCTAGAGATCTTCAGTCCAGAAAGCGCCCTCGCGCGCTCGGCAATCATTGACTGTACTACATATGCACGCGCACCAGACTATAAGATCACCAAACAGCGTAATAATGCATAGATGCGGGCCGATGAGTTACAAAACATGTTCATTGCCTACTTGAGCAAATGTCTCATTTGGGATTTCTGCTCGTCTCATATTCCTGTTATTATTAAGAGCGTGATAGCCAAAACAGCTAAGAGGTGATGTCAATATATGCACTATGTCCAGCCCATCTAACGCGAAGGAAGCTAATTAAGTCTGGTGTTGAGATGCATAATTTACCACGATACTTGATTCAATCTGTGGTAGAGTTTCCAATCACCTTTCCATGCTAATATGTTTTACAAGCGAGCGGTCAGCCTCACGAAATTTGCGCACCCCTACGTAGATATTTCTCAACAACGCAAAAATTTAACCCATAGGAATTGAGGGAGCAAAGTAGGGAATGGTTAAAGTATCTTTTTGCATGTGCGTGAGTTGTGCCCAGATCCCCCGCACTTCTTGCAACGCGTCGAACCCGGCGGCCATAGCCTAACTACTCTTCCCTTTCACAATCCTTACAAGCAGTCTACTAATTAGCCTGGTTTGAGGCATGTATGCCCACAATAATGTTCCTCACTCCAATTATACGCTTCTCTGATCTCTTTTCCTTACCCTTTTTTGGCTGTCAACACTGTCTTAAAAACACTCTAGCCTTTGATAATCTCATTAGGCATCACCTTAGCAAAGAGCATCAATTTCTCATGTCAGCCCTTTCTTAAGCTAGCTGATTGCTCTAAGGATCGAAGCTAACAACAAGATCTGGTACTGGCGTGCGCCATTCTATGTCAGTATTAGCTGAGCCTCAAGGTTACATACGTTACTCGGCGTACAAGCTTCCCAGACAGCTTCTGGGAGAGTTATGGGGTTAGGGTTCGGGCAAAGCTGCTGATTTTCATTATTGGGATTGTACATCCTGATCATCATTGCAGCGGCGTGTTGCTCCGGCCCAGCTGAACCCATTGCTTCTGCGGCCTTGCAAAGGTTGCAACAACTGCTCAGTTAGGAAGGTCACTCTCAATGCAAGTACGTCAGATAGACATTTATAATGCTACGTCTGAATTAATACCATAGTAAGTGTTGTAACAACAAATAGTTATTGAGACCATATTGTCTGATATCTGGCGGTGACCTTGGTCACTCAATCAGGCGTTTCCCTATTCCAGAGGTAGCCGGTCAGTTTCAATACGTTAGATTGGGGGATTTGACACTGGTCTACCAGCACGCTTCTCAGGCAGAACACCAGCGCGTTGCGCAATTCTTTTTGCTGAATCAGATACCTTGGAAATGTCCGAAACAATTGTATTACCTGAGATGTTTGGCCCAGTCTTGCCGTAATTACCAGTAATGGTGTTGTTTGCTGTGTTGACGCCGTTGCGAGCATACCAGATACCGTTCGGGAGGAAGATGTTATTTTGGATGAGGTATGAATTGGAGCCTTCATCCGTATAAGCACCGAAGCCACTAGAGTCGAATCCATAATTCTCGACAATGTATGTAGACGGACTCTTTGAAAGAGTGTATATTGCGCCAAGGTCAGTGTGTGAGTAACCGTAGCCGTGAACCAAATTGCCCTCGATGCGGTTGTTCATCAACGTTGTCGGACTCGTATACTTTGGTTGATACTTGTATAGTCCGCGGTTGACGTACTCAGAGCTACCTCCAGCATCGTTAGATCCCCAACCGTAGCCAATGCAGATGCCAGTATAAGGAGTGATGTAGATATCGTTATGTGAGATGAGGGAATTCTGGAGATATGTCGCGAGAATCGGCACTGTGGAGCTGAATAGCGACGAAACATTGTAGAATATGTTACCCGATATCTCTATGCGTGAGTTCGTCATGCGTGCATCGCTTGGATGGTGTGCATCGGCTCGAATGCCGCCGACAGTAATGCTGTTACCCATGACCTGCGTAAAATATCCGTCCTTAACCGCAATATTGTTTGCTCCTAGCCCAATACCAGTGATATGGGCGTTGGCATCATTGCCAATACCGATGCCTCCGCCACCCATCATTTTGTAGTTTCCACCAGAAAACGCTATGTTTTTAGCTGCGCTAATCTGGATTGCAGACGGCATCTGACACCAATTGGGACGGGTAGACTCAAAGTTGGAGGAGTCATACGTCTTGTTTTCGCAAATGTTGCCTCCCGTCTGCTGATCGACGTATCCGATTTTAGCAGGTTGCAGCCATGTGGTATGAGCCTGTCATTTGAGTGAGAAGTGAGGCTATGCAGTATCCGAAGCTCAAGCTTACAAAATTTAGATCCTGGAACGCAATGTCATGAACAGGATCCGCGTAAGTTCCGCCAATTACAATGAGCGCTTCAGAAAGACCCAAATACGTGTCTGCACTTTCCATATTCTCACCAGAGAGCGGTTTGTAGTAGATCTTACCAGCAGCCGAGTCAAGATAGAATTGACCACCCTCTGTCAGGAGTGCCAAAGCATTCTGTACCCAAACACCAAAGTCTGCATTGTTCTTATTGACGGTGTCATAGCCCCAGATCTGGTTGTACCATGTGTTTTGCTTCATTATCAATTCTTTGTTTCCGACCGATTCGATTGGTGCGTAACGGTCAGCGAAAGAGTTGATAAACCGAATCTCTGCGCCATCTATCCCTGGCGTAGAGGAAAGCCAGTCATATGTGCTCGAAGTCCATTTCATACCAGTATTGGTGTAAGTGAAGTCCTTCCGGTTTGCAATCTTCCTACGTGCGTAATTGGAAGCTTTCCCATTGACGTACAGGTTTCGCGACTTAAGGCCTACCGGAACGTTCGCGGAGTAAACACTATTTGGCCCTGCTGTCCAGTTGGTGATTTTGAGGCCACCCGATATCGTTGCACCGGCCCCAACCCATTTGATCGTGACACCATTCTTGCCTGAGTCTTCGACTGTGAACTTGAGGGGGACTGAAAGCGTATATATGCCTGCACCAACGTGAACGGTGATGTTTTCCTTAGACGTTCCAGCAATCTGGCTACGAACAGCTTGTTGGGCTTTAGCAAGCGTTTTGAAAGGAGCTGCTGCTGTTCCTGCACTATCATCTGAGCCAGTCGGCAAGACATAAAAGTCCACTGCGCGCACAGTGTAGGCGCAAAAGGATGCGCAGAACAAAAGAAGCTTCGAGTGCATGGCTGATCAAGTTCCGGTCACTAAAACTGGGTATAGGTCTGAGCAATGGTCTTGATTGTCTCCGGTTTTAATGCATTGGGCGAGCAGGATTCGCATGCTCCTCACTAGTATACCGGTAATAGCATAAATTCTTCGAGATTGCAACAATCAAAACTGCGGGGAACACTAGAGTAGAGCCATGGCCCAAAAGGGTTCACGCCTATACAAAGATAGCTAGCGCACAGGAATCGAAGAATGATGAAACAACGCGCATGGCGGAGAATTTCGTTGCTGCGGAGTAGGAGGCTCGGGTTGGCCCCAAAGCCAAGCTGATTGGCGGTAAAAGCTTATTTCCTGGATATCCTGCACAAGGCTTTGAGCCTGAAAACTTCCATACTTTGCAGTAATAACCTTTCATATTGCACGGACTGAGGAATGGTGGAAGATTTTCAGACCGTGCTTTACTGTTGCTCCTCATCGTCTGGGCGAGGGTGAATAGAGCATCAGGTGATGCGATTCTGGATCCACAAGCAGTAAAGATATATAATGTGAGGTCATCTTTCATCGACATATGTAGTTTCAACGTTGTTAACGAATCGAAATGCTCTATCTTACATCTCTCGCTGGGGCTTTGCTTTTGGGTGCAGTCTCGGTGTTGGGCGCACCAGGATACTTCCAAGATTGTAAGTCTCACTATCAGAGAATCTATTTGAAAGTGTGCTACGCTCATGCAACAAAGCTCTCGTCTCTAAGTTCCCAACTGCCAGCTTTGGCACTGCACATGTCCTTGTCAAGCGCGCAAACTCAGCTGGGTGCGGAAAGACGCCTACTTTGACATCGGGAGTGAAGAATATCAACGTCAATGGCAAGAGTCGTCAATACACCATTCGTGTACCTTCTGGGTACGATAAGAACAAGCCCTACAAGCTGATTTTCGCCTTTCATTGGGTTGGTGGAACCATGGGCGACGTCTCCAACGGCGGATCTGACGGTGCTCTATGGGCATATTATGGCATGCAGAAAAAGTCTAACGAGGGTGCTATCCTGGTTGCTCCACAGGGGCTGAATAACGGTTGGTCGAATAGCGGTGGGGAGGATATTGCATTTGTTGATGCAATGAGGAACTCGATCGAGGCAAACCTTTGCGTGGACACCACGAAAAGATTCGCAACAGGCTTTTCATACGGCGGATCGATATCTTTTTCCATCGCATGTTCCCGCGCCAAAGACTTTCGCGCAGTTGCTGTTATCTCTGGAGGGCAGCTAAGCGGCTGCGTTGGTGGAAATGACCCTATCGCGTACCTTGGGATCCATGGTATCAGTGACGGAACACTCAATATCGCAGGCGGCAGGGCGTTGCGTGATAGGTTCGTTAGGAACAATGGTTGCACGACTCAAAGCCCTAGAGAGCCCGCGGCTGGTAGTAAAGCACACGTAACAACGAAATACTCCGGCTGCAAGTCTGGGTATCCAGTTACATGGCTTGCATTTGATGGTGGACATGCGCCTGCGCCTGTCGATGGCGGGAGTGATAGTGGCGCTCGGAGCTATACTCCGGATGAGATATGGGCATTCTTCAATCAGTTCTAGATATTCAAGTAGCTGAACTAATGTCGGGACTTGGTTCAATGCCTTTGTTCATTGCCGCGGCTGATTCCACGCCAGAAAAACTGACATATTATTCAGCCGAGATATTAGCTCATCCCCTTCCATATAGAACTCCTGTAGAACTACCATGGGGCATTTTTTGTAGCTACTATACTTGGACCTCCCGCTATCGGCCTGTTGGAGCTACTGCCTAGTGCCCTGCTACATATATCTTACATCTTACGTAGACACCCATGGGGATCTTTGTCTTCATCACCGATACGTCGGGCTAGGACTTTGTAGACCATCGAGTCTTGTCTGACTATTATGCCAAAAGATGTTTTTTGTTCTACTGTGCAGACTTGAAGAAACATCTGATCTTTATCTGCGGCATTCAATATACACCTGACTTACGATTACTTCAAGGTCACGCCATGTCTCCTGGGATGCTTCCTTGTGTCAAGGCGATTTGAGCGGAACTATGCTGGTTCAGCACAACCTTCGTGAAGCTGTTCATTTTCCTCAAGGCTCTGTACTATGAAATTCCGTGGACGTTGAGGTGCGGCCCTGCCAAGACAGAGCATGGTGAGATTGCGGCTATATCAATAAAGTCCAATAGGCCTGACCCTACCATGTAAGTAAGCGGCTGTAGATAAGTGTTCAATGCAGCGGATAAACGGTGCAGCTCTTCAGCCCTTTGCGATGGCCCGTAGATGTATTAGCGTTTCGGCCATCGATTGCGTAACACCTGGCGAAGGATCAACTGTCGCATAGATTTGCCGCGGTGTTGCCAAGGTAAGTCTCTAGCCAGGAAAGCTGCCTGATGTTCAAAATGGCATCTGGTATTTTCAGAAGCCCCGTTTACTAGATATGCCATGATTGCAGGGCCGATATGTCCGTCTACGCGCGATATGTTCCTGATTTGTAAGTGTTTAATCCCTTATGTATCTGTCACGTGATGCTACATGCTAAACTCAAGATTCCTTCCATGCATGGTATCGCCCACAACTAACACCGTAAGAACATTTTCTTGCATGAATTATGACGGAATATTTTCCCAAGCCAGCAGATCTAATCGTGTAATACCCACAGTATGCGTGCCACAAGAACGAGATATCCAAGTCAATGCGGTAACCCTTGGCATCTTGTCATTGTTAGCTTGCTCAGCTTGATTGGCTTGCTATGATAGGTAGGCAACCATATGTCGAATTACACGCATGATTGTAACGGGCAGGAAACCTGATATATTTGCATCTGCACACATGGAAGGTAATATGGCAACATACCTAATCGCCTACAGCTCCCAAGGCGTATCGGAATTTCGGATATACCGAGCCAATCGATCAAATTCCCTTTTGATTTCAGGCTCTGTCTGGCCTGTATTGCCTAAGAACACACCCTGGAAACTGATGTCCCGTCTTCTAACGACGCCCTCGTACATATGGCCATCAACTGGTTGCATCTCAAGACCCCATTCAGGAAGGAATTCGATGTAGTTACAATCCGCAGGATCGCGTGGAGTCAGATATGGGGCTATTCCACCCTCCGTCAAGCCATAGTCTTGCACTAGGTATGATAGCTTTGAAACTTCATTGCCGGCATCGGTTGTGATGTTACCGCCTCCGCTGATGATGAAATCCAATCCCTTCAGAGATTCATGGAGGCCAGCCTTACGCATTGAGCTCAAAGTGGAAGCAATCAAAGTCGCGGATGTTGGCTTCCGGACTTCAATTATTTCTGCGATCGAAACTTCGTTGATCATACGATCAGAGGTAAAGATGGATTCTAGGATGTATTAAAAGCCACTCATGTGAAATAAAACCACGTGGGCTAAATAAGGCCCTGGTCTCCGTTTTACGAAGGTGTAGTGTCGGCCATCAGGTGTCGGCCATCAGGGGTCGGCTTCATTTTTGATAGATTATCGTAGCAGGCAAAGTATCCGTTGGTAAGATGGACTGGCTTTGGCATTCCCGTAGTGCCTGAGCTATGCATGATGATTATCACCTTGTAGATCTCTGTGTCGAATGTCTTTTCATAGGCGTATGGCCGGGCAGGGCGTTTGAGCAATGCTTCAAGGTCTGGAAGTTCTTGTAAACGCATTGATGGATGGGTAGCCTTAATCTCTTGCACTATTGACAATCTATCTTGAGTATAGACCAAACTCTGATGTCCCACGGCCTTCAACAGATGAGAATGCGTAGCTGACAAATTTCGTGTTGATGGGAGAAATGCGACTCGTCCAGTTTTGATGCAAGCCAAGGAAAAGACCGCATAGCGGATGTCGTTGGCTGCTAGATATGCAATGACATATCCAGCCCGGCCGTCAACAAATGTTTCCGTAATCCACCAAGCCGCATGGTCGACAGCAGAAGCTAATTCGGGGAAAGTAACCTGACGCCATGCTCCCCGATGGTCGGCAAGATCGACTGGTATTGTGGCGAAAACTTCATCTGGTGCATGGAAAGCTTTGTAGGACACCACATCGGGTAGAAGACTTCTTCCCACCGCAAGTGCCTCGTCGTCAATATGAATAGTCATAGTAGAAAGTTGATATGGTTGGCAAAAAAAGATTATGGGTCGTTGAGACTGAGATTTTGCTCTGGTATTGACTCATATTGTTTCTTATTCCCTCCGCCTACTAGTAGCCAAGGGCTCTGAGGTGCGTCTAGTGATCGGAACACTGGCCCGAAAAAATCGGCCGTCATCAAATTCTTGCGGGGATACAATCTTTGATTACTCAAGGCAAGTGAATATGTCGGAGATGTTTTCTGATCACCCACAAACTAGCGATGATCCGATAGATGATAATATAAAATGCATCGAATACATGGAAATTTCAACAAAGGTCATTACTTGAAACCAAAGATAAAATGGCACGAAGCTCTACTCATGCAGCACGAAACCAGGCATTTCGGAGTGCTTTCACTTCTATAGAGGCCGCGCAAGCCGCCGAGCCACCGACGTCTACAACCATCACTACCGTTGCAGAGCGTTTGAAACTACCACACTGCCGGGAAAATGTGCCAAATGGTCGTGGGGCGAAGATTCATTGGATAGAAAACCTTAAAGCCAAGAAAATACTGCTTTACTTCCATGGTAGGTAGACGGCATGGCATTTGCATATCCAGGGCTATGGCTGATGATAAATTCATAGGAGGTGGCTATGCTATGGGCGCGCAGGAAGGGCATGTCACATTTCTGTACAAAAGCTTGCAAGATGTCACCGCCGAGGAAAACACAGTTCTAGCGTTTCTGGAATACATGTTAAGTGCTGTGGAAGGTTGGTCGCTGCAGCTGATTCAGGCTACTGAAGCATTGCGGTATCTTATTGAAAAGAAGGGCTATCAAGCAGAAAATGTAAGTCATAGAGTACCACAATATGCCTGATGTTTGACATGGCTAACCGAAGTATCTGGCATATCTAGATTATTATAGGAGGAGACTCTGCTGGTGGCCACTTGACTCTTGCTCTGCTATCGCACATTATACGACCCTTCAGCACTATTAACAAAGCACCCGAACTAAATGGAACATTGAAGGGGGCACTATTGATCTCGCCATGGACATCGTTCGAGACGGATACGAAATCATACTATGATTTTGGCGAAACGGACATCGCGTCACCGTTTCTCCTGAAGGAGCTGGCTGATCAGCTTGTTCCATCAGGAACCCCGAGAGACGAGTGGTTAGAAACATATAAAGCTTCTGCGGTCTGGTGGAAGGGACTACCAGTTGACAATGTACTACTCGTGATGGGCGATTCTGAGGTATTACACGATCACATCATCAAAGTTGGACAGGATCTGCATCTTGCGGGAGTGAACATCAAGACTGTTGTGTGTCCCAAACACGTTCACATAGAGGCTATCATCCATGCGCAAACTAAATTTGAAGAAATTGGAGAGATGGCGCTGGCCATCTTAGACTAGTTGAAGACGGTAGCTGTATGAGAATTAGTAATGACCAGCTTTCAATTTGTTTCGCAAAACTATACTACACACGTCAGTATTCCGTTCTCTATCAAGCTGCGGGTGACAATTACGTTATAACCGTTGAAATTCGCAACTAGAAACATCCACAACGTTCCAACAGCAAATAACTAGTTAGTAGCACAATTTTAAATGCGTCAATATGGTCACAACCTACTGTACTATACCTGCTAACTGTCTACTATCTTCATCTATTTGTGGTGTACAGCCATTACTTGTATCTTATTGAGGCGATGAGTCTTTTCATAGGTTGCTGTTACAAGTGAAAGGAAGTATTCTCTCCTCGGCAGGTGGAAGGCCAACTATCATCCACGTCCGAAAATCATGATCACCGAGCCGAATTGTATGGAACACTTAAGTCATTCATCAAACTGGGTGCTGTCGAGAGTACCTACATTCTATACATAGCCAAGTGTTGTTCAGATGATGGGCTCAGACTCTCAGCTCTCAACCACAACTTCTTATATTCCAAGCATTTGCTCCCTGGAGCGCAGCCCACTATAGACAGCACTGTATTACTTTTACGCTGTAATATGTGTACTGTTCATATATGAGGGTACAGCAGAAAACGGTATAGCTGGTCACTGTTGGCATGGTTGCCGTGTTGCATTCTTATTGTGGAGGGGTGGTCCGCATGGCGGATGCCGGGAAGTAACATCGGGGGGAATTAACGTTGCGGGGAATTAACGCTGCGGGGAAGAAGTAGCTAGCCAAGTCACAGACTTCCCAGAGTCATAACATCAGTTAGTAAGCCTTAGCCAGGCCTACTTTAATTCCTCACTGAACCCGCACATAGCGGATGTTGCCACTTCCGCTGCTCCAACGCTCCGCGGTTACCGATAGTCCTTATTGTCTTTCCTGTCGTGACTGCTTGCATTATTCCTAATTCCACTACGAACTTATCGAGTGAATGCTGCACAGAAAGATAAAGATGCAGAAGCCGAAGAGATCAAATGAGACCGTGGTTGAGCATAGAGTTGGACCGGTTGATCGAGTTGGCAGTGGAAGCAGAGGTCGTGGTCGGCCTCATGCATCTCTGGCTTGTTCTGCATGCCGACTGCGTAAGACCAAGGCATGTCTGACCTGCACTATAGCATCTTAGAACTGCCATCCTAATCATGGCAGGGTATATCACAGTGCGATATCATCGTTTCAGCCGATGGCTGCTGCTCCTCCTGCCGTTCCATGGGCATTGAATGCGTCACTTCACACCGTTACCGCCGTCGAAGGTGTGTGTTAATAGACATCTAACAACAAAAGAACAGGTTCTAACAGAGGTTAACAACGAATGCTGATTTTATCCAACCTTAGAACAGAGCCCTCTGATGCTCTAACGTAGTTCCTCGATCGATTGACATCTATTGAATCGGCTCTGCAGAGCATCACTAGCCCACAGACAACCAAAATTTCCAATCAACAATCGGATCAAAACATTAATCACGATCGACCATTGAGAGATTGGAATGCCCTTTCACCATCCGTGGACTTTTCTTTGGCCCAAAGTCCTAGCATGGGGCTTCCTGACTATCTTCCGATGCTCACGGATTCCGTAATGGAGTTGCAAGATGTAGTTGTTCCAAAACCTCTAGGACCGCCCTCGAAGGACGACGTGCCTATCAGCGCTACTGTGGAGGTTGGGGACGCCGTGGGCACTTTCATTCATGCACCTCCTAGCGAATTGTTTCTTATTCAGGTGCCCCACTCGACTGTCGGGGAGTTCTCAAGTTCTGCTGCCGCTCCATCTACTAGCCATGGCTCGACTGAAGGGTGTTCAGACGTCTACGGACCTACCGCTCATTTCTTTTACAAACAGTGCTCACGGGTCGAAACATTCGACTCAGACACAGAGATCGACACGCTCCCTGTCAATATTGACGATGCGGGTCTCCGGACTGCTGTGATGCGTACCTTTTGGAACTTCGACCAACAGTGGATGCCCATTGTTAATCGAGATTTATTTACCAGGCACAAAGCGGATGTCGGTACAAGCGGTGCGGACCAACACTACTCGCCGTTTTTGGAGGATTCTATGCTCTCGTGCGCATCGCGCTTTAGTTCCTCGAAGATGATTCGTACTGCTGGAATTTTGCTGGCTCGCCGCGCCCAAAACCAGTTGATAGAAAACCTGATAAGGCCAACTGTGGCCTGGGCTCAGGGAGCAATACTTCTGAGTATTTTTTTTCGGAAATGCTGGCAATTCCAACTTGGGCTGGCGAATACTCAGCATAGTGCTACGATTGTTGATGGACCGCGGGTCGTATGGGGACAGCATGAGTCTTGCCAAGAATTGGGGTGTGGATCTGGCTGAAGTCCACCATATCCAGAACATCTACTTTGCCGCGTTTTGCCTCTCAACATCATTCTAACACTTCGTGCAGAGCTACCTCAACAGTTAGCAGAGCATAAGCCAGACATCGCTGTCCAGTCTGCTTGGTATGAGCTTTGTGTATTCGTGGCCCGATTACAGGACTTCCTAGACACCTACCACGAGTTTCCAAGCGAAACAGCTATCACAGACATATACGGAGTGCAAGATGAACTCCACAAGTGGTACAAATCGCTTCCCGCCTATATCGCCCTTGACACAGACGGCATTTCCCTTTCGCCACCGACTAGCCCTTCCGCATACTGCCTTCACTCTCAATACTTTGCCATACAGATTAAGATATGCGAAACATTCGCAAGAATCGATCGTATTCAAGAGGCGAGGTCGTAGATGCACAATCCATCACAAAACTATGTGGCAGCGGCCGTGGACTCTGCAGTACGAAATCTCAAGGATCGCGCAAATGGTGGATTATACGCATGGCCTTGACCAGCTACTTCCTGTAGCCCTGCATCATCTCAGTACGGCAGGGAAAACGTTGCTTGAACAAGACAAGGAGAAAACAGTGGGATCAGTTGATGAAGGGCAAAGTAAGAGTCCTCTATCAGTTATCCTAGCGGCTCTGGCTGTGCTAGAGCGCTGCATGCCTGTGGCGCACCAAATTTGGCTAGCTTTAGTCATAGAGTCTAGTACGGCCAACGCCTCATAGTTACTATACATATGTTCGGTCAGTTATATCAGCTGAAAACATGTCTTCTCCAAACACGAGTCTCATGTTGGTCCCCGCTGTGGAGCTATTTGATTTGAGATTAGGAGATAGTGGAGCTGAATAAATCTCAAAGGGAGCCCAAGGCATAACTAACTCGACCTTGCGTGGATGCAACAACCAGTCTACACAAACCTACTTGTTCGCTTCTTAACGCGTATAAAACTACATCTTGAAATGAGAATTTTGTGCATTCTTATTCGCTGGTATTGATTGTTGCCCTCTGATGGCTAACTATCCTAGCTTTTGTCTATATTTCAGCATTCATAGCACTCTCTCTGTATTTTTCGTGTAGGATGAACTTTCCGTACCCACTCACTAATAACTGAGGTTCGAATTTCTAATCCAGGTCGGTGTAGTGTGTCGTCTTCCTTAACTTCTTCACAAAATCTTCCGTGCCCGAGTCGGGGGTGATATTCTTCAAACATCGGTATACACGGATGACGATTGAGTCCCGTCTAAATCCGTGGACGAGGATCATTCCATCGCCTATTTTGACAATCCTGAAAAATACAGTCTACATTTTTGCCATGTCTGCGATATATTCTGCTCTAGTCACAGCTCTTGGATAGCTATCGTCATGCATCGCCCTGTAGGAGGTGTATAGATGCTCGTTGTATTGCTCTTTATAGCCAAACCGAACGTCGACAATGTTAGGCAGATCTACCTGCCTGAAAGGTTTCTAATCAAGGTCTTAGAGTTGGCCTCTGGACTTATGTTGTAATTGTTTAACAAGAGGATTAAATATGTTCAATTGTACTATGTATCTATTGTGAAAGGGTTTTACAAAATCCTATCTAGTAGATGTTACTAATTATCTGAAAGAGAGTATCAGAAAAGATTAGGTAGAAGACAGTGAGAACTTCGAATTAACCTCCCTAGCTACTGATGTTACTACTTTAAGTATATATCTAAATCTATAGGTATAAGAGCGCAGCGATATCGGCGCGCTGGTGGACCACTGGGTAGTACAGTACCTTAGGCGGACTACTCAACGCCCCGCTATAGATAAGGCATATCTATAGGATAGTAAGAACGTTGAGTAAATTTCCTATAGGAGGAGAGTTACTTGTATATATAAATATAGGTAGCTAGAGGCCTTAGACGGGCATGAGTTAATCTTACCTCTTCTTTACTCAATGCTCGCTGCTATCGGACTTCTTACAATAGGACTTAGTTGATCAATTGTTACACCTCGTAATCTTCCTTCAACATGTACATCTGCCACGGACACCGTAACCACTAATTGAGACTTTTGGGTTGTCCTTCTTCGGTAGGGTCTTCTGCTATAGCTAGTCTAGAGCTGTACTGGCAGGACAGCCGGACTTGCGTCATATTGCATCGTCGCCAAGCGACAATAACTACGTATCGGACTCGCCACGTCACTCATTCTGTCGAGAAACCAGTATAACAACGATCATTACCTTGCAGAGTCCGTTAGTACAGAAATTATTTTCTATAAACGGTTTCATTGCTTACACGGCACGCCATATTGCTGCCCATGTCGTATTCACGAGGCCTGTTCTTGTTCGTGGTCTATCAACCATACCTTGTGACACGACAACCAACCTATCTCGTCGCGTACCAGCAAAAATGTCACGCCAAAATCTAATCCTCAGTACATATGATGATGTTGATATAGTTGTTGGTATGTAGTCAATGCGCTGGCTCGTCAGATTACATCACTCGCTGATGGTGACTCTCAGAGCGACAAGTTATCGAGCATTCTGGCCTCATTAGAGATCTACTTCACGACTTTGGATTCAGTTCTGCCGATACGTTACCTCCAGCTGGAGACAAAATTCCAATCTTCGGAGTATGCGTAATCTCCCGCGCTCTGTGAGGATTTGCCCGCTCATGTGGTCGGCAGGTCAGCAGTCAGGTTATGAGCAGGGTGCTTGCGTGGTGCGAACAGCACACGATTCACTGTTCAGGAAAGGAAACAGAGCCTCAAAGTCACATAGACGAAAAAATGACACAGATCGACAATAGTATGTTGATTGAGCTCATCAGAGTATGTCGTCTTGCCCCATCCAATTGTGCTCACAGCGATCATTAGTGGGTTGCTTACATCTCAGCTAATAGGCATCCAATTACCTCGAGATAGAAGCTCTCCTTGCACATAGTCAACAAGTAGCCGCCAACAGAATCAAGGGAAAATCACCCGAAGATATCAAATTGATGTTTGCCGTCCGGGATTATGATCTCCCGCTAAATCTCGACTTCGGCTCCTCTGTAAGCTCCGAAACAGTCACCTTGCTACCGTATACCAGCACATTTCATGCCACATTTACTGGCGCCCTGCACGTTCACCGTTTATTGCAACGAGTACTTGCACCTGAGCTTGCGATCCCAATCGGCTGTTCTGGCTACCCCATATGGTTGGTGAAGCGCAGAGTTGGTGAAAGAACATACCATGCAGACGACTTTTCAAGTCATAGTGTTGCAGGCCTGTACCTCAGCACCGATCCAATTCCTTATCCACCGACCGGGCTCAATAAGAAGGCACCAAAACGTATAGTGTTCCAGACGAGAGCGGCGGATCAGGGCTGGGCTACGTTTGGTGGAGAGGGAACATTCCATAACAGTCATACGTGGTTCGAGGCTAGTATCCTACGGCCTTTGGCTGATAAGGCGCCTACTTCTGGTCAGTTCCTAGCATTGGAAGACGACAATGACTTATCAAGGCCTTTTGAGAATGCTGGATCTGCAAGAGAGGCGTTGAACGAGAGAGGTTGGGATTTTGTACCTACAGCTGATGGCGCTCTCACTTGGAGAGTATGCAACAACATAACGGCAGAAAGCCAATTCCAGAACTACAGGAATCAATGGAAGAGAGGTATTGACACTGAGGTGGAGGATGTGAGGGCACTAGGTGAAGGAAAAGGGTTTCTAAATTTGTTGGAACCGGGACATATCGTTGTGATGTGGGCAAGGGCAGAAGTAAGTCCAGAGTACATCACGACATATCTGTTGTAGATAAATGCTGACGTGTGTCCCAGCAAGGCGCATGGGTCCATAAGGTTGAAGCAGCTACTATCGAAATCGAGCTTGAGTTGTGATAGGCTACATGTTCATCAATAAGGACTACCAGGGTAAAGCACATTGACATTGGCGATCAAGGACAATCATCTTGGCACAATGTTCCGTTATGTACCAATACCTCTCCATATATACCAAATTTGATTCAAGAGTGAAAATGGACCAACCACTGCCCCGCGTTGGACGTGTATCAAACGTTCGACACCGACTCGCATTCCGCATAACAACCTGTTCGGCGCTGATTTAAGATTGCCGGACCATCCGTTCGCCGCAATTAAGGTGAGCACTAAAATACTGCAATAAGCTACGCTAAGCAGGTGCTAGTACGTACGTTCGGCCACTGCAGCACGGGTACTATCAGGAGCCAAGGTGCGGTCCGCATCGCAATGCCCGCTGCATTAGCGGATCTGTAAGAAACAGCTATCAGTGAAGTGGCGGACCTGATGAGTGTGGCTGTGAATGACTCGTTGCGTTGACAACCAAAAGCATTGAAAACTGCGGAACCCACCATGGAAGCGACTGTGCGCTTGCATAAGCCGTCAAAAATGCATTAAAAAGCTTGGAGGAATGTGTTGAGCATTCAGTAGGTCTTGTGAACTCGACTATGTCTGAGGCAACACCAGCCTGCTTAGTCCCCGCTCTTTTCCGCTGGTGGCGCCGCTTTTCAAGGTGGCAGTAACGATGCAAGTGAGCCTAGCCATGTGAGTGAACCATCCACACCCCAACGCCTCCCGCACCTACCCATGCGACGTTGTTTTACTCTTCTGTCACTATTATATCCCATCAAAAGAGGACTTTCCTTATCTACAGTCGAGGTTTGCTGTCGGCCGGTCTGAGATTTGGCAGTTTCTACCTTGATTCTGCCAAACCCCTAGACAGAGAGCATATGTGACATGAGAGTATGTTCACGTACAAGTCTTTTCTTCGCCGCTCATCGCACAGACGGTGCTCACAAAACCCGCAGCTAGGCTGACGTTCAAGCCTGGACAGGAGAGCCTGATATCGATAGCGGAATCGAGCTGGCGTTTACTACCTCACAATAGTGGCTGACTAACTCCAAACTCTTCAACCTGTTCAAGGGCTCACTTGAAAAAGGCTAATACCACGATGAGAGGATTTTGGGCTCACTTGGACGATGACTGCAGATCAAGCGCTCGAAGCATTATTTCACAAGGTACAATTTCAGCTCCTTTTCGAACAATGGTGAACCTCGACTGCTCAGCCTCTTGCTAAAGCCCTCGTGGTATGCAAAGTTTAGATCCCACAATTTTTCAAGCGAAAGCAAACCTCTAAGTCTTGGCTATAAAGAAATATTTCTGCTCTCATCCGTTACAGTTCTGGTGCACCTATGATCTCGAGTCCATCTGTGACAAGTGCCTGCTGTTTACTTCGGCTCAACTCTAGGTTTTCTGTCCTTGCAGCACAAGAGCTATAGCGATGCTGCTAGAGAAATGCTACTAGGTAAGGATAGAAGAAAAGGGTAGGCGCGAAGGGTGTTGGGCTGTAAGCTATACATCTGTCGGCCGTGCCTGTACACGTTCTTGTTGGATCAAGGATTATGTCATCAATCCTGGCGGGGCAAAACGGCAGGGACAACAAGCGCCCATGCTTTCACGGAAACCGCGCCACGGCCCTTGCCGTCAGAGCTGTCTAGGCACTGCCTCCATAGGACTAGTCGAGGCTTGATCGGTAAGTGGTTCCGACAATATCCTTTCCACTCTCCACTTTTCATATGACCACCGCGCTGTGACTCGGCACGAAGCTCACGGCAGACCTCAGGCTCCACCCGTTTAGTCGCAAGGAGCGCAGAGATCATGGCAACCGGGGGCCTGGCCAACCTGGAGGATTAAGATCAAAAGGTTCATAACTAGGGTATAACAAGAATTCTCAGTTGAGCCAACCTCCTCTTCAACGGCCGATGAATCAGCGCCTGTCCATCCAACATGTTCTATTTGAGCTATACCTTGCTCGCTGCGGCTCTATTTCGTGTAACCTGCGCTCAAAACAAAACTGAGACTGAAGCCACTGCCCAATTACCCTTCCCCGGCTATTGTGTAAGCTCCTCCTTGTCTTGTGTCGCTTGGTCTGACTTTCGCTAGTGCACGGTTCTCGCCCTCAGTCCTGTTGCAAAGCGCGTGACCTACCCTGGTCAGGATGCATACAATGCTAGTCTTGCTTCTT
Organism: Curvularia verruculosa; assembly: GCA_036172615.1. Classification (NCBI taxonomy): domain Eukaryota; kingdom Fungi; phylum Ascomycota; class Dothideomycetes; order Pleosporales; family Pleosporaceae; genus Curvularia; species Curvularia verruculosa. The sequence continues at coordinate 104,804 of JAWDHC010000034.1, read as the reverse complement.
ACTTCGATGGAAAGAGCAGGTTGACACCCAATTGTATCGTGCAACCAAACAATGCTGAGGAAGTTTCTACAATTGTCAAGGTTCTTACAGCTGCCAACCCGCTGAAGATTTGCCAATTTGCCGTGCGATCCGGTGGTCACACACCGATTCCTGGTGCCAATAACGTCGGCGATGGAGTCACAATTGATCTGCTGCAAATGAATGAGACCACATACAATGCTGATTCCAAGGTAGCTAGCATATTGCCAGCTGCAAGATGGGGCTCTGTCTACGCAGCTCTGGAGCCACTGGGACGTATGGTAGCCGGGGGCCGAGGAAGTACAGTCGGCGTCGGCGGGTTCCTACTAGGCGGTGGGATATCTCATTACGCACCTCGTGTTGGACTGTCATGCGACAACGTGATCAACTTCGAGGTCGTCCTTGCCGATGGTCGCATTGTGAATGCGAATAAAAAAATCAACGCTGATCTCTTCACCGCTCTGAAAGGTGGTAATAGCAATTTCGGCATAGTTACACGATATGACATGGAGACATTCGAAAACGAACATCTTTGGGGGGGTATCATTTCCTGGCCTGCGTCTACTGTTAAACAACATTTCAAGTCGCTTGTCAATTTTGGTCTAAACCCCAAAAGGGATCCAAACGCTGCATTGATACTGTTCCAAGGCTACTCAACCGCCAACCCCATAGACGTCGTAAGAGCTGCTTTTGACTACACCAAGCCAGTGGTTCGCCCAGATGCTTACAGAGAGTTTCTTGCTGTAAATAACACCATCAGCGATTCAACCAAGATACAGCCAATGAGTGCGGTTGCTGCCGAGTTTGGCAGCGATACGACTAAACGGTAGGTTTCACTGCTATCTTTTGATGCAACACTGTTGCTAACGCAAACCAATAGAGTTCAATTTCGTACCATCTCGTTCAAAATTGATCTTGCGACCCTCCAAGAGACGACACGTCTCTACAACATCGTTATTGCAGAGCTTAAGGCGAAGGCTTCTGGCCAGTGGCGTGTCTCATGCCTACATCAGGTCTGGGCTACGAGCTACACCGCGAACAGTACAGCCAAGGGTGGCAACGTGCTTGGCCTTGAGCGCTATAACGAAAACTTCATCATGTACCAGTCATACCTGTCATGGTCCGAAGCTAAGGATGATGAGCTATTTATTAATCTAGGCAAGATGTTGACGGACAGTGTTCAGAAGTTTGCGACCAAGAAGGGTACAGCAGTAGAATACCTCTACCTCAACTACGCCGATAAGGATCAAGACCCACTTTCTGCTTATGGTGCTGATAAAGTATCGTTCATGAAAAATGTCGCAAAAAAGTACGACCCATCAGGGGTCTACCAAACCCTACTGCCGGGAGGATTTAAGCTTTCACGAGTGTAGGAGGAAGAAAAGGCTCTAGTTATCAGTGTAGTTTGCTGTCAGCATTTGAAAACCTGTTGTGACAAGATAAGCAAGTATTATGACTTTTGGCAGTTATGGAAACAGGGTGCATATTCATTAGCTAAACCTCTCCGTCTATAACATTATGGGTCAGTGGTACCAAGCAGTAGAAATCAATATGTTAAATGAGGTAGTTTCGATATTGCTCTCCAGCCATGATTCTACAGACCTTTGACTGGTCCAAGCGTCTTCGCGTTTTCTCGGAGCGTAACGTTACATGATGATCCTAGCGTGTTACTCGTCGCTGATGCTAATCGGTAAAAAGATACGCGGGGTGGCGGGGTAATATCACGCGTCCTTGAGTAGCGGCCTTGCGAACATTCGGACGAATGCGGCGGACAGAACCGTGACACCTGTTTGTGTCGACTTCTTAACGGTTGCAACCATAGCAAGATAGTAGAAATGCGTCTTTCTTTGATCGAGCGTCTCTTTCAGTACTACCCATAGACGGTTTTCCCATTGGAACAAGACTTAACGTGTGGAAAGTCACAACTTCAAGGCCATGATGTAAATTTAGGCGATGATAGTTTGTTGTTGTACGCGAGTTTCGAAAACCAATCGTTGATTAGCCAATACTAACAATGACGAACCGCACTGACAACTGTTATTACCAGCACGGGCCAGGCTTACTCTTCAGTGCAGGTGAGCAGCAAAAGCAAGTTCCCATGCGTACAAAATAGATTTGTTGCCAGGGTGGAGTTTTGAACGACACACGAATCTCTCAATCTGAGGAAAAAGTGAAAATTCTTACTATCCTGACATGGCAGAGGAGATACAGCTCGGCACGCGCACCGTCGCGCCTTCGCACAACGTTCAGAAAGATGACTCACGCCCGCCATCTATTACAGAAATACCACGGGAATACCCAAAAGGTGTCAGGATGGTGTTCCTCACCCTAAGCCTAATGCTTAGTCTACTCCTTGCCGCTCTTGACGGTACCATTCTGGCGACCGCGATTCCCGCCATCACCACGGAATTTGGATCCATCGCTAATATCGCATGGTATGGAACGGCTTACAGTATAACAAATGGGGCATTCAAACTAGTGTGGGGAAAGGCTTACCAATCATTTCCCATCAAGCGTGTGTTCTTTCTGGCTGTTGTTCTCTTCGAGACAGGCAACGTCATCTGCGGTGCAGCAAAGAGTGGCGAGATTTTAATCTTGGGTCGGGTGGTTGCCGGCCTGGGAGGTGGTGGTATAATGACCGGCACGTTCATCATCATTTCATTGAGTGTGAAGGAACAGTACAGAGCAGCTTATATGGGCGTTGTGAGCGTCACTTTTGGTATCGCTAGTGTTGCAGGACCGTTGTTAGGGGGTGGCCTAACAGATACTGTCGGTTGGCGTTGGTGCTTCTGGTGAGAAATAGCCTTCGCATTTTTCACTGAATGATGAGTTCTGAATCTAACGAATACAGGATCAATCTCCCGCTTGGCGTCATCGCGGCCACTATCATGGGTTTGAGTCTGAAGTCTCCAATCACTATTCGTGAAACGACATTGCGCCAGCGCATCATAGGTCTTGACCTCGGAGGCGGAGTCTTAGTTACTTCCTTCTTGAGTTGTTTTGTCCTAGGTATGCATTACTCAGGTATACATCCTTGGAACGCGTTACCTGTAGGTGGTAGTTTTGTGGGCTCCGCATTGAGCTTTCTCGCCTTCATATTCAACGAATGGAAAATGAAGGAGATGGCAATGGTGCATGCAGGACTTCTTCGCAAACCAGACATCCTAGCGAATCTCCTATTCGCCTTCTTTCTTGCAGGAGTGTTCTACCCATTGCAGTACACACTTCCCGTCCAGTTCCAGTCGGTCGATGCGGTCTCTGCGTCTCAGAGTGGTGTGCGCCAGATTCCAATGATCTTGGGCATATCGGTTTTCACTTCTGTTGCCAACGGCGCGCTGACCTGGTGGCGACATTACAGACCATTCCTGCTTTTAGGCGCAATCTTGGCAACTGCAGGAACGACCAGCATATACTCTATCGATGCTCCAACTTCAACCCGTAGATGGATTCCTCTAGAGCTCCTCACAGGGATGGGAATCGGTATCGCTCTCCAGATACCGCTTATATATAATCAGTCTCTGGTTACGCGCGACGATATCCCCTCCGTCACAAGCCTAACTTTATTTACAGAAAATCTTGGTGCAACACTGCTGGTTGCCAGCGCTGAAGCAGCTTTCACTCGAGGGGTTGTCAATCATTTGAAGAAAGTTCTTCCTAGCCTTGAACCACAGATAGTTGTCAATACGGGTGCTGTTCAACTGCGGGACATATTTCGAGGTGACGAGCTGGATAAGGTATTGGGAAGCTATCTATATGGATGCAGAACCAGCCATCTGATCGGAGTAAGCTGTGGGATTGTGACCTTTCTGGTCAGTGCCGGTAGCGCAGGACCTGGGATGGTAAGGGTATTGAGGGATAAATTCTGGAAGAGCCATGCTAGCTAAGAAGCAGAAAGACTATGCAGCTCTTGACACAGTTTTGCATCAAAGGCATTGCGTAAATTGTAGGCAGTCACTGTCCCAAGCCGAATCCAGATCTTAGTGAGGATAGGTTATGGTACCCTTGTCGATCGGTTCACCACCGTACAAAGAAATTGCGTTCTTATTAAAAGCCTCTTGATTAGAATTAATCCTCTTGAATTTGCGGCTTGTTTTTACATGCATATTTCATAGTTAGTAGAGTTCTTTAATTTAGTTGGAGCTGCCTATGATCTCTTGCATAACGTGGCGCCGAGTGTGCAGTTTCGATGTTGCACGAGCTTCGTGGCGGGCGGTAAATGGCCACTCCTAGTACTGAGTTAGCGTCGTGCAGCGCATATGTATTCAGCCCTGTTGCCTGGAAGCCATGGCGCCACTGAAATGACTACTGAGCATCTACCCATCAGTGTCGACAAATCTTCACCTCTTCCTCATCTTGTTTCTCACAGTATCATATATTTTTTTATCCCAGCACAATAGCGAAGAAGCCCGCTAGCTTTACATACAACCCTGTGAACACTGCATCATGTAAAAGCGACACATCTATGTTCCTCGGCCAGTCCGCTGAGAACAACGTCGATCAAGGAGAAGAATTTGTTGTGGTAGACAACTCCTCGGCCAAATCTAGCGCGAGAACGAACCGTGAAGCAGCAGAAGACGCGGGGAGAGGGCTGAATCTCGATGAGTCTACGAGATCGTATGTTGAAACCCGACACTCTATGGATCGGAACGTTTGAGCTGATAACCAGTAGCCCCTACGCCTACGCCCCCGTTGCCATCGATTGCGGCCCAGGGCTTGCCACTTACTGGGTACTAAAACATCTTCTATGTTCGCCGAAGTGATCGAATACAGATCCTGGAGAGACAATTCACCTCCCAGACGTGAGTGCAGCTACGGGACATACGCTTGTCCACTACCTTTACACAGGCACATATCAACTACTTGGAACAAAAAGCGACGATGTAGCTCCAATGATACATATCAAGTTTGAACAAGCTCTGCTGGTATTTGTACTTGCTTCCGCGTACGAGTTATCGGGCCCTGAAGGCCTTGCTAAAGAGCAAATCAAAGCACTTGGGAGTTTCATTGCACTCGACGAAGTTCTGGACATTGCGCGAAAGTGGTTTCCAAAGATGACTTGGTCCTGGTTTCATGAATACCTGCAAGCCAGAGCCAAAGAGCAGTTCGATCTCGACTATGGCTACCTTACACGCGATGCCTATAGTGAGAGTGTAGGTGATGGCAAGCTGCACAGGTTTATGACACATTACCTGCTTGACATGTTTACTAGGAAGCTTACGCAAACACTGCAAAGAAGAAAAAATCACCGTTCATGTAAAAAACGGACCGGGGTAGTAATTGATGGAGTTGAAGATACAGTTGAGCAAACACGTTGTTGCCCTTGCTGCCATGGTGGCCATGATTCGAATAGGTGCGATGGAAATAGTGGAATGTCTTATGAGTTTGGGGATGGATCTTATGAAGAAATGGACGCGGTTATATCTGTGGAAGATCCAACATGTGATCAAGCCCCTCCTGCACCTCCGGGATCTGCGCCTGTGCCGTCGACAGGACCTCGGCTGTCAGCGGAGTCTGAATCTCAATCTAAGCTAGTTGGTGACCTGCCATTTGATAACGAAGTGAAAAGCGCCGAGTACAGACAAAAGAAAGGAGAAGAACCTGTGGCAGTTGCAGCCACGGATGCAGCGAACAGTCTCAGCACTGCAGACTCAACTCAAACGAATGACGACCAGGGATCGTTTGCAGCAACGACTATATGGAAGAAAAAGAAGAACAACAATGGAAGGAATGAGGAAGTTTGTAATCTCGGCTGTGTAATCATGCCTATGATGACGCTAACCTTGCCATAGGCGGAGCGAATACCAAGAGTTCCTTCACCTCCGCCAACTGAGCCACTAACAACCTTTGGAAACATCGAACTAGACGACATAAACCCAGACTACAGTGTATTCCAATCCATTGTGGACTTTGGGGATTCTTGAGCGGCCAAGTCTGGTTCTGGATTTGGACTTGGTCGTCTCGGGGGTTGGTCGTCAACTTGGGTTCCATCAAACAAGGCCTCCGAATGGGGCAATTGGGCAATAGCTTGAAAGATACAGGCGTAGATACTGCTTGGGACTCTGGTAGGAAAAATGAGGATATGAACGGACCTGGTTTCGATTTCGACGTGTTCAAGCGCCGATCGCAAGCGGCTACGCGTGTCGAAGACAAGCCGCCGGAAGATGACGGTTGGGGCTTCAGTACGACAGCTACGAAGATAAAGGGAAAGAAGGGCAAATTGATTGAAATATCAATCCCTAGACCCGGGCCAGCGCCAGCTACTGAAGCCGAGAAGAAAGAGGAGCATAACCCATGGTCGTTCACGTTTGAACGCACTCGCAAGGATAAGAAGAAGAAGGGGAAAGGCGTCATCGAGAAATCTCCACTAGATCCAGAGTCAACACCACCTCCTCCCGGACCAGAACCAGAACCCGTCAAGGAAGAGCCAGCCGTCAACCCCTTCGCGGGACTGAGCAAATCGAAGAAGAAGAAGGAGAAGCTTCTAGAGATGATGAGGAAAGAGGTAGAAGCAAAAGAGGAAGAAGCTGCTGAGATTGCCAATCAGTTGAAAGAAGGCCAGACCGAACACATTCGTCTGGAAGAAGAGGAAGTAGAGAAGATGCGACTTGAGGAAGAAGAAGAAGGTGCCGCCGCCGAGGCAAAAAAGAAGGAATACGATGCCTGGGCCGACTGGGGAGCTCTGACGACGACTATGAAGAAAAAGAAGAAGAAAGGTACAGTCGAGAAAGAGCCTCCACCGCCCCCACCACTAGAACCCAAGCTAGAGCCTTAGGGAGTAGTAAAGCCCGAACCAGCCCCTGAGTCAGAGACTATGAAAGAGGAGGATTATTGGGGGCTTGCAGTGGCGATTGGTAAGAAAAAGAAGAAAAACAAGAAGAAGGGGTTTGTCGAAGGGGATCCCCCCCCCCCGAACCCAAAGGAACCCGTGCCAGAGGTCTTGTTCGAGCCTGAATTTTCATCAAGAGCAGAAGAAAAAGCAAACAGCGTATGGGATGGCTGGAGCGCTGCGACGATCACTACGACAAAAAAAGAAAAAGAAAATCGTTGTCAAGGATGAGCCTCCGGCACCACCGCAAGATGAGCTTGACCCAGAACCGGAGCCTGAGGTCACTTTTGGACCGAAATCCGAGTTAGAACTTATAGAAGACAGAAGCCATGGAGTTAGCTGGGGCTCCAGCTCAATATCGGGTGGCGGTAAGAAGAAAAAGAAGGGTAAACATGGTGAGCATAACCCCCCACCGCCTCCTCCAGAGCCTCTAGCGGTCGAGGCATCTATACAGGAGTCATATGCAGTTGAAGAGGCTGAACCTGAGGGTAAGACTGGATGGGACATGTCGCCATGGGGTAAGAAGAAGGATGTTGGGAAGAGCGCATCTGTCGATGAGAAAGAGATGCTGGTACAGGAGATGAATGTAAGGGAAGAAGACGAATGAATGCGAGGATTCATGCCGGAAATTTCAAGCATGTGCTGTCCTCGCAGCGCTCATTATCTCTCAGACGGCGCTGATTGGAAGTCGTGCAAGCAATGCCGTGCGATGATCAGAGAATTAGCGGCTCAGCTAGAATAGGAGACAATAGCATTGCTGCTTCCACGACAATACCTACTTAGGTACTGAAACAAGGATAAGTTACCATTAATGTTGAAATGAGACACAACAGCCGCAAGATATACATATACATGGAATTGGCCGTTGGAACCGGTTCAATCAGGGTGATTACTCAGTCCAGTTGTATATCCCCCTTACCCTTGCTCTGTTGCTAGCCGTTTCCAGTACCTGATCTAAAATCGACGGCCTCAGTTGCCTATCCTGACTTTTCAACGGAACTAAATCCCGAGAGACCTTAGTTCCGTTAGCTTGCCCCAAATGGTTTTTCCCTTGACGCCATAACATTTTCTTGGAGTTGGTTGGTGTACCTCTAATTCTATCTGAGGTTTGCTTGCTGCTATAAAACTTGAATCATTTTGAACTCACTTCTAGTTCGTATTCTAGCTTCTGTACCGCTTGCGGATTGCTTGCATACAGCGTACATTCAGCTCAGCACCGTGGGCGAAAGCGGTTAATTCTAAGTCATCCTTGTTGCGGTAGAGGATAATATGAAGCCATCTTCTTTATTATATCATGAGCTTTTTGCAGGTACAAAGCGAGTAATGTATCTTAGCACTTGTGTAAGCTACTATTGTGATACTACCTCACTCTCTAACATGGATTTCTCTCAACGCAGTCATCTCCGCTTGCCCAGGTGCGCTCTACATAGTTTACCTACAAACAAATCGGATCGTGATAGTTCCCAACCTTTTTGCGACTAGTTATTCTCATGAGTCATTTTAATTTTATAAGATAGGTGTTCTGTAATATCTACGTAGATAATATTTAATCAAAACATAGCTAAAGCAGGTATATTACATATTATGTTAAACGGGCAAAAAGACGATCGCCAGTCTATACCGTATTGAGCTGTAATATATTCTCTCAACATGTTATGCACGATAAGTATACAAGTGACACTGGTATTATTGACTACATAGAGCATGTTCCTTCCGTCTTCTACTTTGGTATAGAATAAGGAAATGTCTCTAGCAGCTGCTATGCTAAGTGTAGGTGGTGCTATCTAGCTAGCGAGTGAGGACCTTCTTCAACACGTTGAACACTGGTGTTCGTTTTATTGCTTGACTTCTAGACATTAGTCTTCCACGAATTTTGAGTAATTAATTATATCAGAGAATGATCATCCTCTTTATAACCACGATATAAGACCAATGTTATAGCCATGCAAACGTCATATAGAGCTTTCTCTTTCAACGTATCTCATGGTTTAAGCTCGGCTGATTTTACACAGACTCAACATGTCTTAACACTAGAGAGAATGTATTATTCTCTGTTAAGTGTTCCAAATTCCATCATTGTACTGAAGCTATAGCACCTTGCACCATGTCGCCGATTTTGTAGTTCAGACTGCATCAGTTCGGATGAGGATTTCTTTCTTTGGATTATCACTACCTCTAATGGTCACTTTTATAGAACTATTTGGGATTTCTATGCCATTCTTCTCCTACTACTAATCGTATCAAGACTCATATTAATAGAAAAGCCTTTCAAAGTCATTGCTAGAGATAACATAAGCTCTGATATATATCGTAAACACGCCGAAGAGAAAGTATTTGTATCGAAATAAACAGAAAGAAGTATGGCGCAAGAATATTTGAGATCTAGAAGGGTCTTGGGTATGGAGTGCAGTTTGGACCTAACACGCTAAAGAGCATTATGCAAGGTGCTCCACGCTTCCAAATAATTAGATAGTATCAAGCTGCTCTGGTAGGCCGATGGAATCAAACAGCCACTTTGACCAGCGTTCTTTGTTTATGCCGAGCGTGCACACAAATGTCTGCTCCGAAACCTTTCGCAAAATCATCTTTTCGAGACGGTGTTGGGCCATCACGCTGTCAACATCGGCAGAGCCCCAAACTGCCGCTTGGTGTACAGAATGTCTCAATTGCGGTCAGATTCTCTCCTTCAGCATAGATATAATCGCAACCAAGCGACTTGAGAGTGCGTATCATGGTGTTTCTAACAAGGCTTTTATCATTCTGAGTATCTGCCTCAATCCAGCTACAAAGATTCTCTAGTTGCATATTTCTGGAGATTGCTCCGCCGCGGGGCTGCCGTGGATGTTCAGTCCGCAGTTTTCCTGCTCCAAGTATCGCGGCAATAGCTTGGTGTTCGCAGTTGAGTAATATCTGAATCGTATGTCGGGCTTGATGACCCGATTTTGCATAAGCGTCTCGCTGTTCCATAAAGCTGTATATGGAGAAGGCAGCCAAGAAATCTAGATCAGAATGGGGCGTCTTGCCAAGCCAGTCTCGATCGGGTTGCCAAGCATGTCTCGATGAGGCTGTTAAGCGGGGCTCTATTATAGTATAAGGGGGTCAGAGCTCCCACGTGCGTTTCGGCAGCCCCGTTGCACGTGCGCAAACTCACCAAACTTCCGTCAGCCTTGTGGAGCTGCTATTACGCTTTTGCAAATCGCTAGGTTCAATATGTACAACCGCTCGACGCAGGGGCTACGGGACTTCAGTTTCGGTTCGTGGGCAGCCAACTCGGCTCTGTTAGTGAATCTTGTTTAGTGTGCCCTGTACCTTCTGAGGACCGTCGAACTTGGCGATAGATAGTTCGTTTGTTGTTTGTAATCTCGAAGAATAAACAAAATATGATATTTGGTCACTAGAGGCTGAAAATACTAGTGCAGTTATCACATACTTTCTGGGGTTGTACCGCAAGATGCGAATGCAGAGACGCTCCAGATGTTCACTTAGTTGTAGTCAGTTCCTGTTTGCCAATAACTACGTACGCTAGACATCACGTGTAAAGCCACCAAATTACATTGTGATGCTATACGTCTAACCGAAGCCAGCTCTCAGCTCGCCTCAATTGCGCCTCTTGTAGAGTCTAGCAACACTGACTCTAACAGAAGGTCCAAATACTCTGGACGTAGTACCAGGAACACCTATGTAGCAGTATTAAAACCCTGCTACCATTCCTCGGTTTTCACCACCCAACTCTCTTTTGCAATTTTTACAATCGGGTTCGTTTGCTTTGGTGTATTCCACACCGTCCGAATTGTAGCTAGCTAGCTGCTATCACTCTCTTTACTCTCTTTGTCCTTGTATCAACATTTGTATCAACTCTAATACTAATATCGACCATGCGTTTCGTTGTTACCACACTGGTTCTTGCCAGTGCTGTGTCTGCATATGTCCCTGTATCATTGTACGTTGAAGTGATTCGTAAAGAGGAACGGCCACTGACAGTGCACATAGCGGTTCAAAGAATAACTCATCGATCAACCCATTGAGCTCCGCATCCGGGGTGCCAGCCAAATTCTGTGAAGTTACGACTCACACAGTTTATGAGACTGCCTATGGTGAACAGGACAAGGTTCCAAAGGCTACCCCTCTTGCTTCACCCAGCGACAACTACCATGGCGAGCACAATACCCTCACGAGCATCCCGACTGGAGCTAAACCTTCCCCTTCTACTGTAGGAAGTGCTTCTTCGCAATATGAAGTACGTCCCACCGGTACGGTTGCAAAACCCTTTGGTCAAAACAAGGAGTATTTCTCGTACAACTCTGGGGTGGACATCAGTCTCCAACCATGTAGCCACTGGAGCCAAAACACGAAGGATCCCAAGAATCTCGTACCAACGCACATGGCTCAGCTTTACTACGCGGAAGGTGGTCGCGACAATGCAAGTATGTATTTCTGTCTTGCTTCGACTTGGTTCAACGACTCACATTAAACTTTAGAGCCGACTAATGAGTTTTACTTCGGTACAATTGATCTGTTCTTCAAGGCCCCTGCTGTTGTACTAGAGCACTCGGATTATTTTCGAAAGGCTTATTACTCTGATAACCAGCTTGTTATCGATTTCACTTCTGCATTCGCGTGCGACTTCGCCAAGGAATCTTGGTCCAAAGGTACTATCATTGTCTCAAGCACAGCTCGATGTAAGGTCCGATCAGATGATGATCAGTGCTACTTCAAAGTGGAGGATACAACCAAGTCTGAAGACGGCAAATCCATCATCGTCAAGGGTGCTCCTCAAGCGCGAGACGAATGCACAAATGGTGGTGAGGCTCGTTGGGGACGATACAAACCGGGGAAAAATGGGGCGACCCATCAGCCCAATGGCACCGCTTCTTACTCGAACTCTACTTCTCCTACACCTGCACCAATGTCTTCAAGTACCCCACTGACCAACTCAACTGGTAACGGGGACAGCAAATTTGACCAGGACACTACCCCTGATTGCAAGGCTCCGGTTGACACCAAATACAACCTTCCTACCACCTGTACTGGTGAATATTTTGATTTGGACCTGGACGAATTCATTGGCTATGGCGAACTATCCGCTGAAGACAAGTCGTTCTTGAGAGATGCCACTGCCGGTTTGAGTTCCGATGATCTTGCTGGTCTCTCTCGCCGAGCCCTCATGCATCATCGACAAGTCGGCCGCAGAGGTATTGTTGGAAGGCTTATCAAGAAGTACATTGTCGCCCCTGCAAAGAGCATGATAAACGCTGGCAAAGTTATGGTAAAAGCCGGCGTCGAGCTTGTTACGACCGGTGCCGTCACAGGCAGTATCAAAGAATCCTTCAAATTCTCTCTTCCCGACGGCAGCAAAGCCGACGTAAAGCAGGTCGAGTCGCCCTGGGGCCCTGCTGCGCTTATTGCCGCTTATGGTACGGAGTCCAAGATCAAGGCCGATAAAGGTGTCCAAAGAGATGGATATCTGAATATCTACTGCGTTGGATGTGGTGCTCAGGGTTCTGTCGAACTAGCTGGTCGCGCAAGGTGGGCTGTCGGAAGGGGTATTACTCAGGGTGAGATCGAAGCCTGGGCTGACCTCAAAGTAGCTATGAAGGTCGGTGTTGACGCTCAAATCAAGCTCACACGCGAATGGAAGAAGACGCTTTTCCAGAAAGGCCTACCCAAACTTTCATTCGGCCCAATTATAATTGGTCCTCAGGTGCGAGTTGATGCTCGTGCTACCCTCGAGGCTGGAGCAGAGGGTCGCATCTTGGCTGGCGCTGAGTTCAACTGGAACCGTGCGTATGCAAAGGTTGACATGGTTGACCCTTCCAAGTCCACCCGTCAGAACTTTGATCCTGTCGGCCATCCCACCTTTGAAGCTGAGGGCTCTCTCTACGTTGGCGCGGAGTTGGGTCTTCCTATTGGCATGCACTTTGGTGTCACTGTCTCGGGCTGGAGCAAGACTGTTGCTCTCATCAACGAGCCTATGATCAAGGGGATCGCAAAGGCTGCTATCAGAGCTGAACTTGCTGAAGGAAAGATCACTGCTGGTTTTACTCCCACTGAAGGATGCCAGGGTATTCACACCAACCTCAGTTGGAGGAACAAACTGGTATGCAATGTTTTGGATATCAAAGAGTTCGATTTGCTCGACACAGGATATAAGAGTATCAAGTCTATGTGCATTCCGCTTGGTAAGCAAACCCAGCAGCCGTCAACACAGCCTGGTGTAGAAGAACCTACCAAGGGTGATGATGGTGGAAATAACGGAGAAACTGGTAACGGGGAAGGTACAACTGAAGAGGGTGCCGGAGAGCTGCCAACTGCAGAACAACCTACTGGGGAACAACCAACTGGAGAACAATCCACGGGAGAACAATCCAATGAGGGTCTGCCCACTGGGGATCTGCCTATTGGGGAGGTCACTAGTGGCGAAGATAATGGTGATGAAATTCCTCAGAGAAACAGCGAGGAGAGCGGATCGAGGACTGGGGATGCATCCGCAGAGATGGACTCTAAGCGATCCATCTCCTCCAGACAGACAAACTCGACAACCACGGCCTCTTCGTCTGGCGACCTCCCTGCTGGCATCCGCGAAATCACCGAATCCGTCAAGAAAGCCAGTGAGAATGTCAGCTTTGCAATTGCAGATGTCAAAACTGTTCCCTACGACCTTTCTGATGGCTATGAATTTACCAAGCTAGTTGCTGGTGACTTCAACGTTATGTATTGTTCTAACGGCAATATGTATGTAAAGAAGTCGGCGCAATCTACAGGACTTGGCTGCGACGAACTCTTTGCTTACAGTGAAGATGCCATCGTTGGTGATGGTCAGGGCCGTTACCTCTACTATCATGACGACGCTATGAAGGCAGCTGGCGTATCTCGTCTTCGTCTTGGTGACGAAGAGAGCCCTGTTGTGGGTACTTCTGCCGTTGCGCTGATTGCCTGGAAAGCGGAGATGACTGAAAACGAATATGACGCTGATCTCGAAGGCGTTTATACAGTAACCGATTTCGCTATCGAAGCTACCTACTGGATGTCCTTCTGCACCTACAAGGACGGACAAGCGCTCAAAATATTTGTTGTTGCTAACCTGGAAGCTGGAATTGCGGTTCTGGAAAGTGTGGATGTCAAATACTCAATCACTGGCGGTGATGTCGAGAAATGCTACCCACTTCTACCTCTTGAGGATCCTGCTTTGAAGAATGCTTGGGCAGAGTGGGACGATTCTCTGGAGATTGACGCTGATGGGCTGGAGTTTGATGTCGAGGAGACTAGTGCGGAGTAGCTTAGGAGCCTTTTATTTACACAACCTCCTAGTTGAAGATAACACATTGTTCTTCAAATCCACTGCATACTTTTAAACCACAGTGAATAAAATTCAATACTTGATGAGAAGCTACATGCGATTCGTCCCATTGAGAAGGTAATTATCATCTGACAATGTTCATTGATTGGTCAAGTACAACCAACCTTTGCCGAATCATCCAATATTTCCTGTTGCCTTCATTTTAACACCTTACTAAATGTCTCACAAAGAGTGTGTTAGTAACCAAGAGCTGATAAGACCATTAACCCTATGCAAAAGTTCGTTGGGGAGGCTCAGCTGTCATTCGCGAAAGTAGGGACCAGGGTCTTTGCCAAGATTTGGGGCGTCCACACGATCAGTTCTAGCTTCTTTCACTCCCAATCATCTTTTCTTTCCATGCACATGATTCTTATAGAGACTATGTGGATCTTGGCGATGTCTTGCTATTGGACTATTGATTTTCAGCTACTAAAAGCGCAATTACTCTTCCAATCAAGAGTGTGAACTCCAATAGCGTGGAGGGCTCCACACAATTGGGCTGAAGTGTGATTCAGCTTTACGTATTATAATTAGATATATACGATAACTATATGCAAGCCTTTACGCTGCGTTGTTGTATACTGTGGAGATAAGAAACGAACGGTTCCCCATTTGGAATCTCATGGTGGCCTCGTTTTGATCGGCGCTCTCTATCATTGAAGACTCTGTGCAGACCATCGCAACAGGCAGCCAATGTGCGATTCGCAAAAAAGAAAAATGATGTCCCAGGACAAAAAGTGTCTTTGGGTGAAAAGCTCAAGAGCGTTTTTTCATCAAAGGGTAAAAGTAGATCAAGAACAGTCTCACCCCGAATAGATTTCGCCACACATGAACACACTCTTTGTCCACCTCCACCAACGCATTTCAATGGATCAGATGTTGCATCCGACAACTTCTCAGGCTTTCGATACCGATTGTCCCCATCCTCGACCTCTCTTGCGCGCCGAGAACACTATCCGCCTACTCAGACCGATCTCGAATCTGCTGCAACCCCACAACATTACCATCAACCTGTGTATATACGGCCTGACACCACCGTGCCCTCGCAATCATTCGAGAGAAAAAAGAACTATAAGGAATCCAATGCTGAGCTGTTCATTGACAACCAACGAGGCTATCCAACTCTTTATAGGCCTCATCAAACCTCACATTCTGAGATCCCAAACCCTAGTGGTCCACGATTTCTCATTTTGAATCTGCCTGGAGATTCGGATACAGATGAAGACGGTGAATTCCCGTTAGTGGTACCGGTACGCACTAAACAATCGAGCTCGCCCCCGATAGGAGGATCGCAGACTCAATCTGATTTACGAGTCACTACAACGTCCATACTCCCTCCTGAGGAGGGTGAGGAAGAAGAAGAAGTTTGCTATGAAAACCCGAATTTTGAGTCTATGGGCGAGTCTTTCAGTCAAATATCAATGACAACAATGACTCCAACAAAAGAACGGTCAACAGCGAGATACTCGCGTGCGTTGTTACGGTCAAAGAACTATGTCGATGGCGCGAGTTTTGATGTAGGCAAAGAACAAGGAGCCGACGAAACTGCTGATGCTGAAAGCGGGCCAAACCTAAACCAACGATACCAATTTCTCCCTGAACAGATGGTACCGTTTTGGTACATCAAAAATCCGGATGTTGCTCCTAAAGGCTCTCGCAACTATCTGTGCGCAACGTGTCGACACATCAATATTCTGGAGCTCTTCAGGCAGGAGGAGAGCTCTAAATGCCGGGAAGACGAGAATATATTTCGATAGGGACTTTGTGGAAAATGCTTGGAAGTCAAGACTGTGGTCTATGCCAGTTGGCCTCTCGGATCATTGCCTCTGACACTGGCGTCAGGTTGCCAAAAGAGCTTTCTGAAGAAGAACGAAAGATCAAACAAAAGGAAAAACTCAATCAACTTCTTGATGAAGGTACAGCCTTTTACATCTGCCCTATTCGATTCCAGACAACATATAATGAGCCTATGTTGTATATTTGTTCGGACAAGGATGTCTACGAAGCATCTAAGATGACGAAAGCCCAGCGCCCAAGAGGCAGCATGGGATTGAGACCTATAAGCAACGCTGGGCCAAACCTAGGTCGTATCTTGTTAACCCCGGACGTGATTGATTTCAAATGGATTCGGAGTATGATGGAGCATTGTGATGAACGCGATATCGGTCGGCTCAACTACTTCCACACAATCAACGTCAGGGCAATTGATGTACACCGCATGTGCCTTGTCGATTTGGACGACGGTGAGCGCTATGTCACTCTCAGCTATGTATGGGGAAACGTCGAACAACTTCGTCTTTCTAAAAATACTGAAACAATGTATCGTCGGGAACATTCGCTCCAAGGTGTTTGGAACCGTATTCCGAAGACTATCCAAGACTCAATTGAGCTTGTCCGCGAGATCGGTGAGCAGTATCTATGGGTTGATGCAATATGCATCGTCCAAGATGACCCAAACGACAGACAAGAACAGATTGGGTCGATGGGGAAGATCTACGGCAACAGTATCCTGACTATTTGCGTCTGCTGTGGCGAGGATGCGAATTATGGCATCCCCGGTATCCGGCCTGGGACACGGACAACCAGGCAAGCCGCTGCCGTCGTTGGGAACCTTGTGCTTGGCAATGACGTGCTTGGTTCTGAAGACCTTGAGCACATGAAATGGGAAACTCGCGGCTGGACAATGCAAGAGAAAGTCCTTTCTCAGCGCAAATTAAAGATATACGACAGCTGCGCATTGTGGTGGTGTTGGCACACCAGCACAAGCGAAGATGAGCATTGTCGGCACGTCTGGTGGAAACCAGGTACCAGACATCAGAACATGTACTTCTTCAAGACCGAACATGATCTGGTTGTCTCAAAGATCGGCAAGAATTCAAGTATGGACATCTATGCTTTTATGATTTCTGATTACACATCACGAGATCTGACTATTCCATCAGATGCGGAGGCTGCCATCAAGGGAGTCCTTAGTGCCATAGATAGCTTATTTCGGGGCAATTTCGTCGCAGGTCTTCCTGAAACTGAGCTAAGCGCAGCATTACTTTGGGTGCCGCTTGGACTGAGCAAGAGAAGAAAAGATCCAGAGACAGGACAATATTTATTCCCCAGCTGGAGCTGGCTAGGCTGGCAAGGGCACGCAGCATATCCTTGGTTAATTGAACGGAATATTCCAATGTCTGAACATGGCTCTCCTCTCGCCTGGGAAAGTTCTTTGCCATATCAGGACTCCAACACCATTCGAATTGACGATGATGATGTGCGCTGGTTCACAGGCAATGAATATCGGACTTTCAAACTATTGAATCCTCAAACATTGGAACACCGACCGTTAAACAAGAGTAATTGGAGCATTGATGAATCTGATGGCTGGAGTTATATTGACCAGAAGTTTCCAGGTCACAGGTGGCTTCATCCAATTGAGGAACAAACTGACCGAGCATTTAATCTTGTACATACGGAGCCATTCAATTTCTTCCACCAAAGTTCTAACCCAAGCATTAAACAACTCCGCCTTCGGACGCTGTCCGCACGCTTCATGCTAGATTCGTCGTTTCGCCTCCGTAAAGAGAAGCATGATTACCAGCACGCCATCTACCAGGTACGCATTCTCGATGATAATAGCTTCGCAGCAGGCTACATATACACGCCAAGTCCTGAGACATTAGGCTGGGAAGAGCAACGAAATTTCATTGGAGATGGTGACCATACCGAGAATAGAAGTTGGACTAGAGAGTTCATTGTGCTTTCACGAGCAAGTACGTTCTCTGATCCACGCATTGGGGACGAGTTACTCCGCGAGACACCTCTGCGTAGACTCTATGATGTCTACTCCATGGCGCATATGGTTGATGCTCTTGGGAGTATGGATATTCTCGATAGTGATGAGCCCGGGGAGCAGGACCAGCATATTGACAAGGTTGGGAACTTTGACACTAGGCTGTATGACCCGACGTTGCCGTGGGCACTATTCAATGTCATGATGGTTGAACGGAATCAGGATCAAGGGCCCAGTGGTGGCGTAGCGCGGCGGACTGCGATTGGTCGGATACATGTGGCGGCGTTTATGGCAGCAGAGCCGAAGTGGACGCAACTAACATTGGAGTAAAAAGAAATCGCGCCAACAATGTCAGAGATAGAGGGTTCGAGGAATACAAAGGTTTTAACCAAAACTAGTTTTGCATCTTCAAGTCGACAGCGTAATTGAACAGAAAAACATGACACCCTTTACTGACCAGCAAATCGATCGCTCGCCCTGGGGCTCTCGTGCAACAGTAAGACTGGAGATACTTGACAGAGGACGGACTATTGCCAGACAGGGGAAATTGTTGCATCAATTATTAACACCTTGACCAAAGCATTCATTTTTTCGTGTGGTGTCGTGTTAAGATTTCCAGCTATTATACCACATGTAAGTTATACTTATGATCTGGTGAGAAGAATGAAGTCTTCCATGGAATAAACGGCCCGAGTTTAACCAGGAACTGTTCTATGATGACAGGGGCTCATATCAAGAGCGGATAGTAAATACAACGTAACAGATTGGATTTACTGTATACTACTTTAGCATATGTAGGTATTCTGTTGCATTCTATCAAATCATCACTGGCGACAAGATTTTTGTTTGGGTGACCCTCTTATAGTTCGACTCATGGTGCTAGTATGCTGCAATGGGATTAGATTACGCAATGTTTCCCCATTCCCACATGTTTCTGAAATTACACCAACGAGGAATACGCATCTACTATGGCTTCAAGCTATAAGTCCAGTTTTTGAGAGTCAAGATGACATTTACGCAGTGCGGTGCCTGCAGAACCTAGCCAAGATATCAATGCTAAGTCTTATCAAAACGTGCGACTGACAGCAAGACGACGACGAGGATCCCGAGTTCGTGATTTTTGATGAGTCACAGAGGACTCTATTTTTTCATTCGAAAAAGAATCGTTTCGTGATCGCGCACCAGCATTTGGGGTTGGTGTATGTTGCTTGTATCCACGTCTGACACCGTAGGGATCCACACGATCTTCATTCCTAGCTGGCGCTTTACCGGGTATTTTCTTCTCGAGTTTCGAAATCTCTTTTTCCTTGCCTTGATCCCGATAGATCATGCTGAGCAAGTCGGCCGTTCCCACAGCACATGCATCGCTCAACGGAAGAATCTTGCTGTTGATCACCTTGTCCAGGATCTCTTTACAATAGACCTCTGCCTCATCTAATTTACCAAGGTTGTACAGTATCTGCGCGTACCCATATTTGTTGTGAAGCAAGTCAGGATGATCTTTCCCAATGACATCAAGTAAGGGTCTTACTGTCTCTTCAGCTTTCTCCCATCTTCCTGACATGAAGTATGCTCTCCCGAGATTGGACAGTGTCATAATCATTCCTACATGTTTCTCTCCTAAGGTCCTTTTCACAATCGGAATGATGCTCTCAAGCATATTCACGGCCTCATCTGAGCGGTCGAGCTTGATATAGACTTTTGAAAGGTCGTTCACTGACCATAGTGTGTAGGCATGTTCCTCTCCTAGTATTCGTTTTCTTGCATTGAGCACATTCTCAACCAGCTTCTGTGCTACAACAGCCTTGTTTCTCTCGCATAAGAGCATGCCGAGCTCATTTCTAGTCATAAGTGTGTCGGGGTGGTCCATGCCGAAGAATCGTTTTTGCAACTTCAACACCCATACTAGAAGTTCTGAACACTCTTCGTACTTGCAAACATGACGATAAGTTCGAGCCAAGTGAAACATGACTCTCAAAGCTTGAGGGTCAACAGTCCCAAGACGCTTAATCAGACCATCTACAGCGCGCTTTCCGCAATGCTCCGAAGAGCTTCTTTGACCTGCAAGCCACAGACTTTGTGTAATTTCTCCTAAAGCGATACAATATGGAGTATGCATAGGGTTCCAGATCGGCCACACAGTCCATTCAGCGAAGCTGGAGCGGCGCCATCGAAGTAGATTCAAGACTTCCATTTGCGTCTTGATAGCCTCTTTGACTTCAAACAAGTTCCATAGTGACTGACTCTTGTTCATTTTAGCGCGAATCGTATCCTCATGTCCCTTCCCTAATGATGAAACTCGAATGTCGATTACTGTGTCCTGGAGTCTGCGGGCTCTTTGCCATAGACCATTCTCCGCATATACTTTCGCGAATAGTTCCATCTCTGCTGCGCTGTGTATGGTGTCTCGATGGCTTTTGGGCTGAGATTCATGAAATCTGAGGCATGAACCAATATGAGGAAGGAGGAGTGCTCTAAAGGATAGTCTAGATGCTTCTAGTTCGGTCGCAATGCAGCGTGCTAGGATTGCCATTGTGCACCGCAACCATCGTTTCTGGTCATGCTCATCTAGTCTATCTCTCGCCCAGTTGTGGACCACCGGATGCATAGTACAAGAGCCCTTGCTCGGTTCGTAATCAATGATAGAATGATCACACAAAACACGGATTGCTCTGCGGAACCGAGCCTGTGCCTCTTCGTTCCATACAGGCTGGAGAAAATCTGGGTAATGCTTCAGAGGAAAGTCTGGTTCCCTCAAAATATGCCATGATCTCTGGAAAATATGTTCGGGGATCGATTCGTGATGCATGAAGGCGAAGATGTGCATCAAGTCTACAGCGTCCCGGTGTTCTATGGATGCGCGATCGACGATTTTTCGGAAAGGTATCTCCCAAGTGGTGATGATATTGACTTCATCTACACTTTTCACTCGCGAGTGATTCAACATTTTCTTCCGCTGTGGTAGATAATATTTCAGGTATCGCTCAAGCGTATATATATTGCGACGGATTGTTGCTCCAGCATGTGTAATTGCCAAGGGTAAGTAGCCGAGTTCAACGGCAATACCTTCAGCAAGCTGCCAGCTTCCTGGAGTTGTCGGTTGGGAAGATTGTTTCGGATTTGGATAGGCAGCCTTCAAGAGGAGACTTATGGCGTCATGTGGTTCCATACCACGGAAACGCAGATGATTTCCAGCTGTTGCATACTCAACAGCATTTGGATTCCGAGTCGTGATAAGAACGTGGCCGTTACCCTCGCTTGGAAAGTAAGAAGATGCATCTTCCTCTGGATCGTCGGCATTGTCGATGATCAAGAGCCACGGCTCTTTGCATTGGGACAACCAATGAATAGCAGAGACCATGGAAGGGCCACGACCTAGCTGGGTGCCAATGAATGCGAAGCCGGATTCCAGGCTCTTTTTGCTGCTGGCGTCCACCCAGAAGACTCCCCAATATCTGCATGAATCAAGTTAGTATGAATCATCGTGATTATAGGTCTGAGGACGAGGGCGCTAACTTTGATTTATTATCTTCTGCGTACTTCAAGCAAAACTGTGTTTTACCCGAACCTCCCAGGCCATATATCACCACAACTTTGGGAGTGCCGCGGCTATCATATTTTCGAATCGTGCCAAGCATGGCCCTCAGCTCCTGCGCATGCTTCTGTCGACCCGTAAAGTACGTGCTAGATTTGCGTGGAATGAGGGACCATTGATTGTAAGATGGGGACTCTGCATCAACGTTTAGCAAAGGCTGAATCTGGGGTTGATACAATTCATCAGCCGCTTGCTGACGTCTTTTTTTTACGGATTCTGCCTCTTCGTTTCGTCTCATCCTAATGAGTCCAGGTGCACGTTGACAGTAGCGTGAAAGAGCCTCGAGGACTACCATGAATTTGCCATCCGAAATCCCTTCAAACTTAGTCATACCTGAATGCGTTGCTGATAGCCCACATTTCTCCACATCGTGTGCTATTGGTGCGGCTGATTCCTGCTCGACAACGTAAAACTGTTGTCCATTGTAATCGGTCCGTATAGACTCCCAAAAATTATATATAGAAAATCTTCCCATCAAAGGCGCGAATTGATCGTTGATCTCATCCAACATTTGAGAACCAGTCGCAAGGCTGAGCATGAATTGGCTGGGGCTTGAGTGCTCCGTTTCTCGGAGGAAAATTGCCTTATCGTTTATCCCTGCATGAGGTGTGCCGAAGAACAGTATCCCATAAGTGCAAGTGAAGATAGTCCTGAGATGAGAAACAGTTGGGTTCACCCGTGACAGGGACAGAGCTAACGCTCTTTTCACCAGAAGTCCACCAAACCCATGGCAAACAAAGATGATTGGCCGATTCGACGCATTCACTAGGTGGCGATCCGCACACAACTCAGCCACCAAGTTCTGTGCGTGAGTGAGTATTGACTTTGAGGAGTCTACCCCAGGCAATGTAAACGCTTCTACAGGATAGCCGTATCTAACAATTCGACAGGGTGAAAGTGATTTGGGCAGTAAGTCTCGCAGCCAGGCGACTTTGCTTGTAGGTTCGGTCCATGTGTGCTCATCGTCTTCGAAAATGCCATGAACCGCGACAATACTAGAGCTGCGTAAGTTGTATTGCGCTTTGGTGAACTAAAAATGAGCATACTCAACAAGCTCTTCAGATATTTCCTGCGACTGTGGCCGCTGTTCATAGATGGGAGTGATTGTCATGGTACTACATTTGGCGCATCTCTTACAGTTGAGAAGTGGAGAGATCTTTGGGTGAGGGTTACTCTAAACCATCGTTCGACCGGCACGGGTGGGGCGCAACGGCATTTACGGGAGGGGGCACGGGATTCATCCCGACATTCGCGGAGCAGTATCAGGACGGAACGTCTGATTTGGAAATACCATGTGCCTATGCTCATCTTTGATTGGTTGTCGAAGCGCCGCGCAATGTGACCGCAACATTAGACTGGTCTTGGCGAGTGGTGGAATGCTGCTATGGGCCAAAATCAGGCGCCACTAGGATAAGTTTGGGGAACTGAAGCAGGGAAGGATTTGCCAAGTATTGGTCACACATTTCGATGTGCTTGCGCCAGGAGCTAGGTTGGGAGATGTTTATTTTTTACACCTCCTTGAAGTAAACTCTGCAAACGTCCAATAAGTGTATTGTCTACATCACATCGGCTGCCTTCAAAGCACGCTTCATAACGAACACTGTAGCACAATCATAGTCATTCATATATTGTGCGATCGATCTGCCTCACATCCAAAAACTTCAGCCAAAGATGAGGCTCAGCACACTCGTTTTCACTGGGCTCACCATATTCATTGGAATTGTCGTTCAGTATGTATTCCAACGGAAGAGGCGAGCGGTATGGCTTTCACTTTGTTGCAGTTATGAAGCTTCTCTGACAGCAGGGTAGGAAGATGAAGCCATCGGTCGACATCATGGTTGCCAGCCGGCTCCCAGACTCCAAAATCAGAGACCCTTCGGAGTCGATAGACTTGAGCAGATTTTTCGTGCAGATGCAGAATCGCGATTGATGGAACTTTTCCTCTTCCATTTCCGGCAAACTGGTAGCACGCTTGAACAGAAGTTTCTGGGCACCAAAGCGTACGGCACCATAGAGCCAGCAAATCTCGAGGCAATCTTCTCAACTAATTTCAAAGGTACGCATGTAGGCATATAACAGATGGCGTTGCTAATGATATCTAGATTTTGGAATGGGCCCTCGTCGAGACATCACTTTTCCAATGTTTGGTGATGGTATCTTCACGCAAGAGGGAGCTGAGTGGAAGCACTCTCGCGATATCCTCCGACCACAATTACAACATAAGCAATATGAGAATCTGGAGGTGTTCCGGCCCGCAGTTGACGATTTGATAGACCTCCTTGAAGCAAGCAATGGGACAGTCGACTTGCAGCCTCTTTTCTTTCGCTTAACGCTCGATACGACCACTGCTTTCTTATTTGGTGAATCGGTTCGCAGTTTAGTCATGCCGGAAGCGATTGAGGAGAACACGTTTGCTAATTCTTTCAACACCGCTCAGCAGTGGGTGACGAAGAGGTTTCGACTCCTTGATCTCTATTGGCTCATTAACGGAAGAGAATTTCGGGAGGCCTGCCATGACGTCCATAGGTTTGCCGATCAGATTATTGATCGTAATCTTTCCTCTGAACGCTCTACAAATGGGGATTCAGGGCGTTATGTATTTTTGGATACTGTAGCAAAAAGCACTTCGGACCGAGATGCGCTCAGAGGCCAGATAATCAATCTCTTAGCTGCTGGTAGAGATACAACGGCTTGTCTTCTTTCCTGGACCTTGTGAGTCTTCATTTGCGCATGATATATAGTCTATCACTGATATCTGAACTACAACAGCTTTCTACTTGTGCGCCACCCAAAAGTCATGGAGAAGTTACGTGCAGAAATCGCTTCATCATGCACAACAGAAACTTCGCTGAATCGAGACGACCTGAGGAGGATGCCATATTTGAACAACGTGCTAAAAGAGAGTAAGATTCATCCCTCAAAGCGATTTTCTTCACAATATTTACTTGTCCAGCTTTACGGCTTTATCCATCTGTTCCAGTAAATACGCGCACCGCAACAAGAACCACGGTCCTCCCAACGGGTGGAGGACCTGACAGGAAATCTCCAGTCCTCATACCCAAAGGAAGTGCTGTAGCATTTAGCGTATATTCCATGCACCGGCGCCCGGATCTCTACGGAATGGACGCCGAGCTGTTTCGCCCGGAGAGATGGGACGAAGAGATGCCAATGAACGATAACCCAACGAATGCAAAATGGGGCTATCTGCCTTTCCACGGAGGACCCAGAATATGTCTTGGGCGTGAGTTTTCTTTTGAACTAGAAAGAAAGTTGAAATTTGATAACGCTGACAACTTATATTAGTTGACTTCGCGCTCAGCGAAGCTGCATATGTGACTGTGCGTTTATTACAGCGATTTGCATCTATCAAGCTCCCTGAGGGAGAGCTGGTTGAACTGATAGGCGTGGAAAAACAAACCATGACACTCGTAATCTCTATTAAGGAGGGTTGCAAGGTTTGTGTAAGCTAGTTGCATAATAACTGTCGACTTGATACATAAGGAGAGATGAAACTATATTTATAGCCCTCGCTTCACTCTTGCATCAGCTCTGCAGCTTCATTTCGTCGTTTAGCCTTGAGCATCTCTTGTGCATTGAGCCATCGGCTGGACACTACGTCTGGAGCTTCTTTGGAGTACCGCAGCAATGCTGAGATCACAAGGCGAAATCCAGGCGCAGATCGGCTTTCAAATTTTACCATGGTGCTGTGTCCGTATGGGAGACCCGCTCTTTCAGTGTTATCGAGAATCGGGGCTGCAGAGCTCTCTTCAACAACCTGATGAAGTATTAGCAAACCGATCTATGGCACAGATTGAGCAAACATGAGCGACATACGTAAGCTAAAGTAGTTCCAAAATCTGTCTTTTCTTGCTCCCAGAAGAAGTAGATGTGAAAGTTCTTCATTAGAGGAACGAACATATCTGTGATGTTCTGCAACACTTCAGAGCCCTGTGCTAATGCATCCACAAGTTGGCCTTCGGTGTCCACAACTTTGGACGGTGCTAGCGCATTAATCATCCGACTACCGATTGAGGCGAGACTGGCTTTGTTGCTACCATTGTGAGGTGTACCAAGGAAAAGAATGCCGTATGTAGATACGTAGATTGAGTGGAGGTGTTGAACTGACTTGCTAGTTCTGCTTGCAGAATATGCGAGAGCCTGGGTGCTTGTTAGTCATAGAGTAGAAAAACCGGATACTAGTGCAGTTGAGCTCACCCGTTTGACAATAATACCACCCAATGAGTGACAAATGAAGATTAAAGGTCTCTGTGACGCTCCTTCAAGCTATAATACATTTAAGAAGCTGGCTTGCCGATTTTGGCACTAAACTTACTTCACGATCGGCCACCAACTCTGCTACAAGCGTGTGAGCATGCTGCATGATGCGATCCGAGGACGTCCTCCCAAGAAGTGCCGCAACTGTGGCGTTGTAGCCGAAAGTCAAGATCCGCGACTGTTTGAGGTATCCAGGCAACAGATCCTCATCCTGAATCCAGCATCTCTTGGTTTTTTCTGCTGTCCATGTTTTGAGGGGATGGCCATTGAGCCCGTGTACTGCGATGATGCTAATTCATTGTGAGCGCAAGATTCCAAGAGCAAACTGGCTCTTTACTCAACGATAGGGTCGCTTCCTCTGTACAATTCGGTAAGTCCTATTGACGCATCCATTGTAAAAGTGTGACAATTCTGGTTGAAAAAGTTCCGCACAAGCGGTCTTTGACAAAGTTTTGAATTAGGGAGAAGTCAACTGATATCGCGAATGCAGGCAATATAAGTGAGGAATATCGAAGGAATGTTGCAAAAGATGATACAACTAAGGCAATGCAGGCTGTGCAGCGGTTGGAGAGAAGATGCGATTGGTTGAACCTTTTGCTGTGCCACCTCCGTGGTATCTACATACCTTGCGACAGGAATTGCGTAGCCATCTGCGCGCAAGGGCCAACAAACTGTGGGTTATGCAATCCTTGGTCATCGAGCTTTGATTTCCACGTTGATGATACAGATAATATGGACCAAGCATTCAGTCCAGCTAATTGATCAATCATAGTGACGAATGCACCTATCGAGGGGTGAGGCAGGCGCCAAACATGACCGGCAAACATAGCCATGATCAGTTTCATTGCATGGTACGCTGGATATGCAAGGGGCCACTGCTACCTAGACGCAACTAGACTTACTACTAGAAATCTGAAGAAAGAGTGTCTTGCCAGATTGTGCGATAATGGGAAGGTCAGGGCTCCACAACACCCAGAATACCTTTTGGATTCAAGCCCTGGGTTTCGCCAAAGGAGCCAACCAACGCCATATTATGGATGTGATCCTCCAGGGTTTGATAAAGCTAAGCCACAAGACTCGGCTGCAGTTTATGGCTTAGTAAGGGAGACAACAATGTAACACGTTACTCCCAAAGAGGCAACTGCAATCACGGCGCTTAGTATTTCTAGGATAGGACTGATGCAGTATCGAGCTCAACAAACCCCGTTTCTCCATACGCCCACTGGAGGCTGTGCTAGAAAACCACACAAACGACCAGTAAATCTAAGCCTTGAAGATAAAAGATTTTGACAGCGACGTGCAGCATGCATATGTTGCTGAAAGGCCTGGATACGGCTTTTGAGTGAGGTTTGGCGTACACACGCTTGAGGTATTTAAATCTTCTATCTCGCATACACATAGAACTCTGTTTCACACATCAATCTCATGACACTTGTGCGTCGTGTCCGAAACTCATAGTACTATTGAGGTGAATTCTATAGAATGGTCGCCGAATGCGTGCTTACAGAATCAGGCAACAAGAATGGCATGATTGACAAGAGATCTGTACATCCAACAGCAGGA
Source organism: Curvularia verruculosa (assembly GCA_036172615.1). Classification (NCBI taxonomy): domain Eukaryota; kingdom Fungi; phylum Ascomycota; class Dothideomycetes; order Pleosporales; family Pleosporaceae; genus Curvularia; species Curvularia verruculosa. The sequence goes on along the minus strand of JAWDHC010000034.1, from coordinate 77,413 downwards.
CTCGTTGACAGGTCCAATAAGCCCGTTGTCAATAGAGCAAAAGCTCCCTGAAATCAAACCAAAGAGGTAAACGAAGCGATGAAGGCGAATCACTAACACACTACTACGAAAGAGGCAACAGCCATCACGGGTTATGGGAAGGATGGCCCGAAGTGTCATACTAAAGATAGAAAGGGCAACAAGCAAATTTCGATAGCACTTAATTTGTTCTAAATATCAATTGATTCTCTTTAGCCTTCTGAAAAGAGCATGTTTTACTATGTAACTTTTATAGAATACAACAACCTCTGGTCGTGTATTTTAGAATGTCGGTAAACCCATCTTTCATTGATTAAAACAATGTTGATGCGGCGTCACTACAGTACGGCGTGAGATTAGTCTACCATTGTTACACCCGGTTATAATAGCGCACGCCAAAAGGTATAGCGCTTTTTATTCCTAGTTGCAAACAACTTGTGTATGAGGAAATGCCAGCATGTCACGCAAAACAATTTTTTACGGGTTTCTAGTACATGATGTCTTCACCTGTAATACATAAATATCGTTCAACTGAGTTCCAGGCGAACGATTTCCATATTGGAACCAACTCCCCATAGCTAATAAATAGTTACAAGAAAAATGTTGAGGAACATAATCGCAACTAACGTCTTCACAAAATAACATTCACTGTGCTACAACTCGACTAGAACAAGTGTATGGGCATTCGATCACCTGGTGGCATTCAGGTATTTATACAGAGATACGATTTGCATCTTTCTGTTCTCTGCCTCCTATTGTGGCCCTCGATCTGCGATAAACCTGAGTCTATCATGTGTTATAATAACTCTAGCCTAATACCAAGTTTAAGATTTCTGTAACGAGACCTAGTAGAGAGACTTTTTAGGCCTGGTTATGTTGTAACAGCTATGTCTACTCTTCCAGCCAAGCTCTCACTGTTGAGTGAATCGATTGTGAAAACTTAGCTCGAGTCCACTGAGCCAAGCAATCCAGGAGGCCTTACGACTTTCGGTGCTGAAATAACCCCTAGCTCCTTCTATTCGCAGTATCTGCAATGTAACATAGAGCACGAGGTGTTTTGCATAGTACCTATCCATAACTGCATCGCTGTAAAGGCGCGGCGCTAGGGCGGTGATCCAATATCAGTGCACCGGGACCTGACTGGGTAACACATCGAGAGAACCTCAGAATACTTATTTAAACACCACTTCATAAATCAAGAGCTACCATGGCGCTACGGTCGCGTTGAGAAAGCGTTCCTATGGACCGCACAACTCGCCCATTTATCGATATATGAGCAGGACATAGACCTAGAAAATCATTAACCAAACTCCCATTTTCTTACATATTGCACGCTGTTATAGCTCATCATTATAATCATGTTGTACGTAGTACATAATCAACAACATAATTGGAGATTGATTCGCCTAACGTCATTACAACCATTTTCTTGCGATTGGTTTTTTGCATCTCTTGCTGCGCCTATCCTAACGGATAATCTTACCATTAGTAAGCTTCTGAATTTAACAGAGCCTACTATCGTAACGTTCTAGTCATCAAGCTGGAACTTTGAAGATTGACGTCAGATAATAGAAACCTACTTAGAATTATACATCAAGTGCCTCTACTATGTGTGTTTAACATCTGTTTAAAATGAAGCTCCAACATTATACCCTTGCACACTGTGTACCTAGAGCGCATTGCCCAGGCACAGTACCTGCACAGCAGGCTTGTGATGTACCAGCTGGGCAAACTCCTGACGCTGGCCTGGGGATGCATCGCGCACCAATCAGTTCAGACGGATTCCTGGGCGTGTATCCGCAGATACCACCCCAAACCGCGGAATTCGTGGACCATGGTGCAACGCCTAGGCAGCAGAGACGTATAGAGCGTGTAGCACATTCATCCAAAATAGGTGTCCGAGAAGTTACGGTGGTAAATGTGGTAGAAGTCACGCCAATAGTGTGTATGAGCGGCAAGGTTGTGGTTATAGTGATCCTAGGAACAAGAGCAGTGACAATCTCGGTCGTAAAACTTGTTTCTGTTGCTGTGTACATGGTCTCAGTGGCTGTAATGAAAGTGATAGTTGAGGTGAAGGTAGCGACCTTGCTGCACGCTGCAGAGATATCTTGGGATGACCAGCCCTGAAGGACTGATGGTGTTTCGATTGCTGGTGTCGACATCGATTGTAACCTTTTCTTCAAAGCATCTTGCACTGTTGTGGTTATTACTGCAGTTTCTGTACTTGCTACGACAGTAGTTTCTCCAGGAGCGATTATAGTTTCAACTAAGGTGATGGCAGTAGGTGTATATGTGAGCAAACTGGCGGTTGTAGTATGTGTGACAGTCGAGATAGTGGTGGCGGTGCGTAATGTCTCTCCTGGTGGGCTATAGTTGATATACGAGATGCAGAATTGCACATCCTCAGGCGAATTGAGCAATTGAGTCACGTCTTCCGTAATAGAACCGGTCGGTGTAGAAGACGGCATTGCAGATGTAGATAGCGAAGAAGATGAGATGAGTGAGTTGACTGAAAAACCTGCTTATATGTTAGCCATTTGCTATGTCGAATTGGGTTTCTGTCGTAGATTGTGCTTACCGTTCACACGAGAATCTGGGACTGGTCCTAGGTTTTTGCTCTTGAGATAACATGGGCCGTTGCTGCGACCATTGCCGATGAATGATGCTGCAACACATTGTGGATTATTCGCGCACGCGGTTGAGCAGGCTTCTAGTCCATCGGTCCACTCAATTCCGAGATCGCCACCGTAGAAATCAACACCGCAAGTCAGCGTAAAAGAACGACCACTAGTAATATCCGAAGCGAGACAGTCATTGTTGTAAGGGCAATCAATGGAAGTCGGACATGGCTCTTGTGTCTCCGCTGAGGAGCTTGAGGAGGGAGATGGAGTGGCACGAGAAAGTATACTGGCACCAATTACTCCCATACTATCTCTTAGTTCAACATCAGTATTTTTGGTCTTCCTAAAAACTCACTTGGTTAAACCGGTGTTGAGTGTATTTTTCAAGTAGCAATCTGAGCCCACGTAACTCAAAGCGACACATTCATGTTTAGACGCACATATCGTCATGCAATCCGCAACCGTTGCGGCCTATCAAAATTAGTATTTTGCTGTGACAGTATATAAGTTCGTAATTTACGTATACTCGTCCTATATCGCCCCCGTAGAAGTCCGTTCCACAGCTGACTTTGAGATGAGTCCCATTCGAACTGAACATACATTCATTATCATCTGGACAGGTCGGCAAGGATGGACAGATGAATGATGATGATGCACGCAAAGCTAGCACCGAGGTTGACAAAAGAGTAGAAGACATATAGAACGAGCTTGTCATAATCACATCTAAATAAGATGTGATATACTTAGAATCTGAATCACTTGCATAAGTCCTGCCACTTTATATAGCATCGGATATTATATCCTTCAGCACCAAGCGACTCCAATCTCGATTGGGAAGCTAACTCTTTCAGCCCACCATGGGTTGAACTAAGAGACCGCGGCTGAACTATACTGATCTTAGGATGAACGGGGCAGCAAAAAAGGGTCTAGCGCCATGAGAAAACAATACGCCACAGAACGACGGCGCTGCAATAACAAACAAAGCGCTACGAGCGATGCATCAGATGAAGTTCAATTGCATGGAACATTTAGAAATTCCGCAGATATAGATTCAAGTCGGCTCTGCTCAAACTCTGGGCTCTGTAGTTCATCTGGGATTGGGCGTACGGCGCAGTCGACAAACATCCCACAATCGTCCAAAAATCGTCTAGCGTCTCCCAAACAAGATGTTACACTACTTGACCATCGCTAAGGAAGCACGGACAACTTGAGCCAGGGGTTTTCACTCAGCACAAAAGCAATATACATAGCAGCCTAATGCAGGGGTAACCCAGGCCGATTATACGATAAGATGCCATGGTTAGCGGCATTCTTTAATCATACAGGGGAAACTACCATACCCTCATAGACAGACCCTATATTAAACAGTTGTATGATGTGTGACTTTTAGACCTTCTTGGTTAAAAGGATTTCATTGTGCTGATTATGTTTTTTAGATGTTTCTAGATCTTTGGTTCAAGGCTCCTAACAAACACTCTCAACTGGAAACGTAAAGAGGTGTTCGTACATTTGTAATTCAAAAGTTGTACATGCTTGCAAGACTATCTGTACTGTTTTCATGCCTCTTCGAACCCGTCTACCCACAACACGTCACAGACTTCCTTCATTAATTCTCCCCATGACCACAATGAGCGTGTTTGCAAACCCTTCTCGTTGACTGTCTTCCTCTCCCTCAAACCAAGCATCAGCCAACTTCCGTCAAGACAAAACACGAAGCTTATTCAATTGCGCAGAGTGACCGTCCAAGATGGTGAAGACAGTTCGTCGTGTAGTTTCTGTTTGCACTGAGTATAGAACATAGGGAAAGCGTAATCAAGAGACTCTAGGTCAAGCACCAACTGCATATCTTTTTCCCTCACACTGCGACTTTTTCACAACTAACCCATGTGTAACATTGCCTTGTGCCGAACATAGTGTATAATGTTCTGGTCTTTGAGTTCATCTGGATAAAATGAGTTCATGAAGATGAAGCCGCACTGAATATGAGTAGTCATGGTCTTAAATGAGTGCGAATACCAATTCTTGGCACACAAAATACTCTTCGGCCAATTCTTGCATTGAATGCCGCATCGTGATGTTCAGCGAAGAGTTAAGCGAAATTGATTGAGGATATGTGATTGATGTTTCGCGAGACTTCACTAGTGTAGCAACCTTCTCTTTCAATAAGCTTTGTTACTTCTTTTACTTCAAACGTATGCCTGTCTCCATCTTCTGACATTGAATGGATTGCTGAGATGATGCTACAAGCTCGCAGAAAGTACGGGACGAAATGGAATGATCACAAGATGAGATCCAGAAACAAGAGAAGAGACCAAACCTGTCTTGGTCCTCATTTCTCTAGAACTTGTTTGCGTCCCTGCGCGCGATTATTCTGCTACGTTCTCAATTTAAAATCAGAAAATAGTCTGTTTGGCTTCAGTACCAGTTGTTTGACAAGTAAGTAGACTTTGAATCCGGTAATAATCACATCTGTCCCACGCGTGTCAAAAGACCTCGAATACATTTCTATCTATAAAAGCTTCAGGTACAATCTATAGCATAGCGCAACATCGCAGCACCCCTTGGTCGGTCAATTTCTTTTTGCGGCTCATTACGCCGAATTATGTCATGAGGTATACCAAGAAGCATCAACCCATGATCGCACAAGCAGCGCCGGATGAAGTATGGTGATCTTGATGCCGATGAGCAGTGATTATCAAAGGCCTCAAAGCTCCAGTCTCACAGCCTATATTTTCAAGTTGTTAAGAAAATCTTTCACTTCTTTGGGGGATCTGCCTGTTGTTCGTAGCCCTTTACGAGAAACTATGGCGATGTCATATGGTACGCCGCATTGGAGTCGCGCTTTTTAACGCTGTAAGAATATCGAGTCCTCGCTCGCGATATGGGCATCATACCAAGTAATCGACCAATCATTAGTGGAAAGGCCTGATGGAAGACATTCTTAGATTTCATAACTAAACATCACTTATGATGCTCTATAGCGTCGTGTTTTGTGAGAGATTTGTTGGGTAACTCTAGTGTTGGCATGTCCGCGGAGTTTGGCACAAAATCTCCAACAAGATACGAGCTCTTTTATCAAGCTACTGCAAGGCTCTCCAGCTTCGGAGACCGGATATCGTATTTTGATCCATTTTAGGTTAGCGCAGTGTTACAACGCAAAAATGAGGATTCTCAGTTAATAAGGTTTTCGAGGTTGAATGTCAACACACCACTCATAGACAGGTGGAAATTTCTGTAGGGCGCACAATACACGCGATTGATGTTCTTCCATGGCTCAGCTATCTAGAACAGCACTTCATGAGTATACGAATGTCGCAGGCTTCAAGCTTCCAATTGCCTAGCATGGTAGTAGTAGAAGAAATATCTACAAAACACAAAAAAATGGCTGTCCTCACATCTTATGCAGTCTATCCTTCTTGATCACTCTTATCTTCGGATGGGTGTACTGATACCTAATCTTCTAGAAAGGTTGATCCGAGGTCCCGAACTACCCGGGAGGATTTGCACAGAGTGAATAATCAGTGTATCATAGAACCACTTTAGCATGATCGGATTCTCATAGTGAACCCTAATTATCTCAGACCAGGGGGCCTTATAATTGTCTGACGAATTTACCTTCGTAAGGCACCCGACTAAGCCACATATACAATATCTTGACGAACGTCGCGAACATATAAAAGGTATCTATCATATTGTTCGATTTTGACTACAACTCACGCCTACAACTACAATCATTATCGAACTGCTTCTTTTACTTGAACCCCGCAAAAATGAAACTCTCATCTGTGCTTTTGAGCCTAGCTGCTACTAAAGCTTTGTGCTCTCCTACCACTTCTACGAATGAAGTCACTGCCGAAGAATGTGGCGAGCTTGGGGTTACGGAGTGGGACCTGGAAAAACTGCCCAAAGGCACTGATGTTTCTTCTCTTCGAAAGTGCAAGAAACATCCATCTGAACTTGGTATTGCCAGCTCTCTATACGACCCAAGTGTGGAAGCGGACCTTACCAGCTCTGTTAAACGTGGAGAACTTGTTGATACGGTTGCGAGTATTGCCAAACGTGGCGTCTGCTCTAATGGTGGTCGTGGCTCGGGCTACGATTATGACTACGGGTGTGACAAGGGCTGGTGCTGGAGAAACTGCGACGGCCCCTTCCTGAATGCTGATGTAGGACTGAAGAAGACATGGTGCTGGCTGGCATACGAAAGTGGCAATGGAGGCTGGACTCCCTGTGGCAGGTGGCAGGACTGTGAATGGTCATACAACAACAAGGCCGCAAAGTGTGGCAAAGGAGACTGTAAAGCCTGTGGTTGTGGCTGTTAGTGTTGGAATCCATGGTTCTGGTCAACATCATCTTATTACACGGATTTTAAATGTAGCAATTAGGTCATAAGAGAAGCAGAGCCAGTTTCCAGCTGGCAAAACTTCATGTCCATAAGTCATCTTCCTGACAACTTTATGGTATAGTGTCACTACCGAAACTACGATCATGAATCTTGCTAGACCTCTTTCAAAAGCTGCTCAAGTGATTCTTTTTTCTTATTATCGTGCCATGCGAAGCTTATGTATAGCCTTTGCTAGCTCTTTAAGATAACACGTATGGATTGCTGTGGGATTGTCCTAACATGGATGTCGGGGCTCACGTACCCAACCTAGCATTCACTATCCACCGAGTATGCCCCAGCTTGCTATGCTCAGAACTCGTAAAGACAAGAATTAGGCGCAGATCCAGATGGTTTGCACGGCAACCCCTCCGTATGAGGCCGTTTCCTGCTAAAGATATCCTAGTTACCTCCTGAACGGTGTTCGACGCAGGACTTCTCGAGTTTGCTGCATCGACACCGCTTCATTGGGCTTCTGCAGCACTACCGCGCTGATTCAAACGTGAAATATGACGAAAAGCCCTTTTTGCCCAACTGCAAGATGTTCCGTTGCAGATTTTAGACCATCAGAAGAGGTCGAGCAAATCCATCGTTGAACTGTTGATTTATTCGTCAGCCATGGTGGTGATTTAGGCGCAAGGCTCAACACACAAGTTCCGAAGGCCTCTAATTTTGCCGCATATGGAGATCTGAGGCTCGGAAATTCGAACTAGATGCAGGAGATGTAGTGGGTACTGTGAGGAAATCGATCTTCATTTCAATCGTTATCATTTTTTAGGCCAAGTCCGCTTCAATGACACTTTCCACTGCACGTGGATGCCTACTGATACCAACAATCTTAAAACCAGCTTCTCCTAACAACTTTCCCCAGTGCTCTTCTGTTCTTACCATGTTACTCACACAGCTCATAAGCTGAAGATCCAAGGTCGTCGTCAAACTCGCCGCCGCCTCCTTCGGCAAGACAACTTCATAAATTAATAATTTAGAATAACCCGGCTTGAATGCAGCCTTGATATTCGAAAGGATGTGTACACAATCCACGTCTGGCTTTTCATACAGTATCGCATGGATGAAATAAGCGCGAGCGTGCAGCTGAGGCTGAGGAGTCAAGTAGTCGTACGCTTGCTTCACAATGCGTGGGTCCGTACTCTCGGCATCGTTCTCAATGACTTCAGGCGTACCTTGCACGATGAGCACACCTTCAGGAAGATTTGAATGCTCTTCCAACAGCCGCGATGCATCGCGGCTCTGTGCATTACTCATTTTCACGAACAAAGGCTTTCCGGACGAAATTTCAGCGCCGCTAGTGATCTTTTGCGTATCGTATATCTCCGTCCATGCCATTTTGTGTTGTTCCAACGCTTGTGCGATGCCTGAGCAACTTCGTCCTTTGCCCTCATCCGCAGCGCAGAGAGTACTGAAATCAGTACCATTGTTCATGTCACTGTAATTGTCAAAGGTCTTTGGATCAGTTGGCTCACGATAATTGTGCTTTCTGAGAAAATTCGGGAGGTTGAGTGGTGCCGGAATCGTGTGATCAATGCTGAGTGAATTTTAGTAAGTTGTGAAAGGAAGACGCATATCAAATTGGTAAGCATACCCGCATTGAGTGATTAGGCAGATTTGCGATTCTGGGTCTCCCACCGAGAGTGAGTAAGGTGTTGGCTTCCAAGTATCGACACCAGCCTCTTCTAAGACGTTGAGGGCAGCAAGATGTCTTATGAACCTTCCTACAAAATAGATTCAGTAATCGATCTTGCATATTTCTATCTCACTGGGGAATCAAAATGACAGCTTACGCAGCAAATTTGGCTCAACATCGCTGTTAGCCCATTTCACCAATTGCTCCAGGTCTATAGGTGCACCTGGGTTCGTCTTATCGGCCTCGGTCCATTTCTCCCAAATACCCAGGTCGAGAACTGTCTGAACAGCAGCAATGAGAGCAGGTGTCTCTAAAGAAAGTCTCCAGCTTTGCTCAAAAGGAGTTTCGAGGCGATTCAAAAGACGTCGAGCCGCTTCTTTGACCTCGTAGCGCTCGGCGTCGCTAGGAAAGTTTGTAGGTTGGATCGAGTCTAGTGATTTTATCACGATCCGGGAATGATCTCTTACTCTCATGGTGACCGATGATAGCAATTCCTGGATCAATCAAGAAGTGACAGAAGTGTTTAAGGAATGGAAGAGGCAAGGTAGCCTAGTGCCAGATACTTGAAGTTTATAACATGAACGCTGCTCATGTACGACTGTTGACAGCTTTTTTTGGATCCACATTTGTTGACCGTCCTAACCACCCCCAGTATTCACTACCTGCGACGTGCATTGATACAAGCTTGGCGGTCGCGGATGATATGCCATGCAAGGGATTGTTCCTTCGCCTACATATACTTTGATAAGATGCAGTAGTAGTGCCTAGTATAGTGGGGCTGCTCCTGGCTACACCCTGTCTTGCAGCTCGTATTGGCAGGCACCTTCCCTATTACGTCTTCATGCCTTTTCGCCGAGCAGAGCACTTGCAATTGAATTGCTTATTTACTGTTCCTTTCGTGAATTTCTTGTTGAAACGAATTTGTGTAAACTGCACTCATCTTTGTGGTCAGATTGTTGCGCATACTACGTAGAAAGCTAATATGGGTTACTTTGATTTGCTAATTACACCAAACAAGTCATCGCGATGGCGCTAGAACAAAGGCTGGTATTCGAGCAAACCAAACTACTCCCCTGTTTGTCTCATTCGGCATCGCTCACGTGTATTTCTATATCCTACTGCCAAATTCGACTTTGGATGCTTACTCGAATTGCTTTACTAGGTACACGAGTACTTCATTACTTAGTTAGGACTGTACTCTCTGTCAGCCAGAATCTTTGGTCTATAGTCCTTGGATCTGTGCGTCTTGGAACGACTACAAATGCATAACCGGCAACACTATGTTAGCCCTATTATTCAATCAACCTAAGACTACGTTGTGCAACGCAAGAATCGAAGCAAGGTTCTCATTGTATCAGCATTGTTAACGAGACTCTGGCTGAGCATCTCTTTTCCAGAGAGCAAGAAACTGCACGTTCCTTCCAAAGGCAATCAATGGTAAATCTTATGAGTATTCCTGCGATTGACTTAGCTCCAATTACTTAGATGTATGGATGCAAATGGATGTTTTCTCTCCAGATGGGATGTTAGTTATGTCGGGCAGGTAACGAAGCTTGGTTGTAACGTCCAAATACGATCCTAAGACAGCGTTGAAGAAGCCAGATACAAGAATCAAAAAAAATCCAGTATTTTTTCTTTTATCAATTATCACATGAAGTTCCGTTTCATGAGTGGAGACATCTACTGTACATCGATGTTGTTCACGCATCCATCGCATCTCAGGAATGCTCGACAAATGTTCGCCCCTAGTTGCTTCAGGATATTTCAGACTGACTGGTATCGCAAGAATCGGAATGAGAGCGCATTCGAAGTAGAATTGCAAAGTTGTCGGCTTACTAGAAAACTTGCACGCTTGGTTTTCGATTGTACTGAGAACGAAAGCGACCATTGCGTTGTCAGTGGCTTATCCACATCGGTATTCAGTTGGTTTTAGCCCTTGATTTGACATTTTCTTCAGTGTTCTGAGAGGCAGTATGGGCAAAGTATAGCTGGACGACTTGGAAATGAGCTCACTAGCTATCCGAATTCCACTACGATGGGAGTACCACTAAGAACTCGAATATCCGATATGCGCTGCTCGACCGCATTTGTTGAGAATGATGCAGTGGTCGAGAACCAGACAAGAAATTTTATGTCAGGGGTTACGTAGTCGTACTACAGAATGAGGAGACATGATCATCAGAAGTGATTCCCTTCCAAGATCACTCATGACTCGAAGACCCAGTTTCCAGCATAAAGACAAGAACAACCAGCTGGCGAGCTACTCATCCTATCGGCGTATGAACCGCGCGGAGCATGCGCAAGCTCGCTAAGCGGAACAATGGTCCGTCCCTGCATCCGTACTAGGGGTGTTATTAAGAGTATAGCATGAAGGGAAGCAGTCGCCGCGCTGCAGCATTGCGGCGCGGATACCGGTGAACAGCTGGATTTGCACTCGCTTACAACGTTGGAACGTGCATCTTGAACATGTTGGGATTAGTCTCCAGAACCCCGAACTTCATACGGGGTATAAAGTAGCTGTGCCGAGACCGTTCATCACATACCTGTTGAGGATGCAAACACATATGCGCTATTGTCTGCGGAAACGGGTAGAGTCTAAAAAATATGACTCGAATGTTTTTATCCTTGTCGCTTAATTAGTGATTCTTGCATAAAGGATTTAGAGACGTTTCAGTATTTGGCTTCGGCTGCTAGACCGTAACTGTATGTTACTTTGCCTGAACAGCTGCGTGTCGTACATGCCACCGTTGTGCATTAGGAGAAATCAGTCAAGCAAACCCTCGGCTGACAAGTTGAGTCGAGTACATGTTTATGATAGTTACGGTCCCAGATACATTTGAAGCACAGTTGAAAACGCGTTGAATTAATCCATGATAGCATTTTACAGTAGCAAAACAATTTCAAGAGTTGCGCGTGTCAAGGCAGCTCTGCTTTGGTGTCTCTGACAAATTGCTCTTTGAGTTATTGCGACTTGCAAGACCGTACAAGCATGGCAATCTGAGCGGTTTCTCCATCTCCAACCGCAATTTCCATGTGAAATTTCCATCCTTTTGTGGAAGCTAGTCGCCCCAAGCCCCGGCAAACGGTAGTCATATCCTTGTTGCTCAATGATTCACCGTCTCCAAGCGCAAACACCAGAGTGTTGAGTTTCAAATGGAGGTATTGCGTTTCGAGCGCTAAAGCATGGCATGACGACAGCAAACCAAAGCCGATATCGCCGGTCTGGAAACGCATCTTTGACGTGTTGTAAATGAGGGTCGAGGTAGGTGATGTTAACGCATGGAGGTAGATGAGGTTGCGAATCTCTCCTGGTAGCCTTAAGAGTGGCGAGATGGTATTCGATGATGTCGTAGTGGAAGCGTCTTGGAGTGGTCCAAGGAACCTGAGATGATGTTTCTTTGCTCTTGGGCAGTGCTTGGTAACTTTTGTGGCATTTTTAAATGATTTTTTCTGAGCTTGCGAGGACCCAGAGGCCTTTGGGCAAGGTAACTTGTTATCAGAAGGCCCCCGACATAGTGATACGTGCAACGACATGTTTGATGTAGATTCCGGTGCTGCGTTCTGGAACCGTGCCCCATGAACCATGATATGTTCGCCACTGGTAATAATGAAAGCAGATGGTGAGTGCCTTGGTGGTGGTAATGAAGGTATTAGATTAACAGCCATGAGCTCAGTATAGGCAGAAAAATACAGATGGACTTGAAGAAGAAGTTTGAGTGTGAGGTTATAGAGTGCGTGTAATGTATATCGTTATTCGTATTGAATGGGGGACGTCTCGCTACCAGAACGACATATGGGACCATTCTCATATTTGCTATTGTTTGCTCCTGAGGACATTAGAATCGCTGAGATACAACATCTAATGGAGAACAATACGTACAATAATCTGAAAAACGTCACCCAGGATACAAACGGGCGCTGCAGGTGAGTCACGTGGTCTGCGGTTCTGTCGTCGTGGTTTGGATACCTCATAAAATGATGGCGCTTTTTTGTCCTGGCAATTGACTCTCTTCGAATTCAATTTTCTTGATATGCTGCCCCGGTACAACGATGAGACCAACATAGCGACTGTTCCATGGCACTGTCGCAGACTGATTTCCCGACTCTTCAACAGCCTTTCGAACAGCCTCAGCCGAAGGCGCACGGTATTCGTATGCCAGGGCGAGAATGATATTGCGGTCCTGTCTGGCATTAACAGTGCCCAGACGGCGAAGCTGTCATGCGCTGCCCACCTTGTCTGTGCACTTCATCTGACCCCCAAAAACGCGGCCATCACTTGCATGTATCCGCAAGCTTTTTCCAATGAATTGGCTTAGCCAGAATGTGGCCTGCTCGTTGTCCATGTCGGGGTCTTTTCTGGCTCGTGGGTAGAGCCAGCTGTATCGATTTCTCCTCCTGGAAGCCAACATTGTGACCGTCGCTGGAAAAAGAGGGGACCAGGTGTGGCTGTGTAACCAAACTGAGGCTGAAGTCGTGGCTTGCGCTTGTCCAAGGCGGGGAACTGTCGGCCGTCCGGCCTTGGCGCGTTGGACGCGTGCGATAGATTTTCGGAATATTGTGACGAGGGCATGCGACGGTCATTGTTCTCAGGCACACCAAGATGTATCCAATACGGCGGACCTGCCAATCGGCGCTCCAGTCTTCGCGCCATATCTGCCTGTATTCTGGCAGTTGCAGACGTGCCTTTTCACAGAGCCCCGCGCACTCAAGAGGTGCGCATTGCTTCCGAACAAGTGCAGTTTGAAACGGCTAGAATTAATTCGATGCAGGCGCACTCCCCAACTTTCTGCCGCCGTCTTCTCCTGAGCTCTCCGCGCTCCTTTCGACCTTCAATTCGAAGATTTTGCTTCCATATCACCTGACCAAAGAGCAACAAAAACTCGTCTACTCGCAAGAATCCCGGCCGAAAATCGAGGCTGAACCTGTCGAGATCACACTGGGAGACGTTACCCTTCCCCTTGAGCATCTCGATCGCAACAAGTTACCTGATCGCTGGCAAACCTTCCGCCAGGTGGTGCATAATAGCCAAACCAAGGAAGATTGGGAAAATGTCGTTCGATGCGTCGAGGGATTCGTGGAGGCGGGAATTGAGGTCAAGACCAAGTGGCAGGAAATGGTTGTTAGGAAACTAAGTGATGCGGGAATGCATCACCTTGTCCTGAAGATGCTCCAAAGACCAAAGGCGTCAGGAATTCGGCTGAGCAACAAGGGTGTTGTGACCCAGGTCGTGACAGGTCTGCACAATAGGGCTGCAATGGCGGGCTGGGAACAAGAAGAGACCATGAAAGCATTGAAAATGGCAAGACAGGTTGTGGAGCTCATGGAGAACGATGAACATCACGCAAGTCAATCCACAGCTACCGCCGCTACTACAAATGCGAAGGGGGATTGGAGAAGTGACCCAGTAGTCGTCGCGACAACCACGTCGCTGGCTGCTGTAGTCGCTCAAAAGTATGGTGGGGACAAGGATTACGTCAAAAAGATGGCAAATCGTGTGGTGGCTGCAATCAAACAGACTGATTATGTGGTAAGTTTCTGACCATTTTTAACTGCTTTGGAAATGGTCTAACATGCATTGTCTCTTTAGACAAGTCTCGATGCTCTCTCACAACGTTCAACCAAAACATCTGCCGATTTCAAGAATACAACAAGGCACATGAATTTCGCAATAGATTTTTGCGAAGATCTGCTTGGTCTCATCGTCGTCTGGAACGCACTTAAGACGTCGAGGAAGATCCTGGGAAGCGACATGCCCATGGCGAATGAAGCACAGCAATACGAGTCGAAGGTTGACCAAGTCCTAATGCAAAGCGTGGGCAACTTTGACACCTTCTTATCACGAAATGGAAGACCTCTTCCACTGCGGTATGCGGATGTGATAAATGAGATAGTGGAAAAGAGCAGGTAAAGGATAGGCTTCAATATGTGAGTACATTGGAAATAAAAAAAAACTCCATCGATTTCATTCAGTGGCCGGTAGCCACGGTCTCGGCATGATAGAACAGGTCGATAGTACCATGCCATAAACAAATTGTCCAACATGGACTCCCTAAACAAAGTCTCCTGTTGCCATACTTAGCTTTGATTATGTTCAGTTATGTTCTTTTTCTTTGTTACAAAGACACCTTTCTTTTACAACTACGATGCCATAAATAGCTTGCTTTGCATCGTACGTTGCACCTATCTAGGTCTCAAGTATGAAAATTGCTCACACGTTGTTATTTCAGTGCTCAATCGAATATTGACTGCGCAAGGTGTTGGAACCAAAACATCAACAGAAGAAACATGAATTGCTAGCTTAGTTTCTGTAGATGAAATAAAGTCCTAACAGTGACGCAGCCGTAGTAACGAAAGACGTCCACTCATGAAGCATCTTCTGCCAACACAGCCCGAAAGCCAAAGCCGACGCTCAAATCATCACTTTGTGCAACAACGTCTAAGTAGTAAGATCCCACCTTTCCCCCTTGGATCGAAATACCCTCTTCTTCCCCTTATACTTGAACATGCTCAGCTTCCCTCTCCTTGTCACCGCTGTCCTCGCACTCCTCAGACTTCCCTCTTTTTTCCGGTCATGCGCGGCTCGTGACTCAGTGCCGGAAGAATTGGCACGTTGACTCGGGCGGTCTGCATCATCCGCGAGATCAAAAATTGGATGTCGTCCGAGAGTAAAGACGTCTTCTACCATCATCCCGACAATCTCCGCCTAGGAATTCAGCTGCATCGGCCGAGCATTCATGCGGGCGTGCGCATGCAGCCTCAACGCGTCGCCATACAAGGCTACGAGTTTGTTTGCCACGGCGTCGTTCTCGGTCAGGATTCTGCGTAATTGCGATTGCAAACGAGCGTGATCCTTGGGCCCATCGATTTCGAGCCGGATGTCGGATGTGCGGCGCTGTATCTCGTGCAGGACAAGGGAGCAAAAGCAACGCGTATTCTTTGGAACCAGGGTCTGGTATGTTGACGACTGGATGGCTTCAACGAGGGCTGGATGAAGGATTTTGGCAAGGTCGATAGATGAAGGCATGGTGTATGGTATCGGGTGTTTTCCGACGTATTTGGGGGAGAGATCCGGGGGTAGGGTTGAGTCGACGGACAGGCGCTCGAGCGTGCTTTTCAGCTGAATGACGTCTTTCGTGCGGACGGGAACTATGCGGCTGGCTTTGTATGGAGGATGGCTCTTGCGAGTTCGAAGAGCAATCTGGATTGGAGTTTGCATACTGATCCTGGTCGATGAGAACGAAGAGGGACGTGTGGAAGCAAAGTCCCGGATAATGATGTCTGAAGGAAGCCATGTTCTAGCAAGAGAGGCATCCCTCACTATCTTTCGTACGTCTGATTCAGATAAAGACCGTGGCTTGTTGGGTATCAGTCGAGATATAGCAGCGGCAGAGTCCAGTAGTGTTTGAATTGAGGAAGGCGTCGAATCATCCTTTCTGCTAGGTAACGATAGTGAACTCGTGGAGACAGCGTGAGACTCAAGAGACTGACGCATGGGTGTATCTGATTTTGCTTCCATGATTGTGGACTTTGGTGGTCCCTCGTTTTTCGCGACCTTGGTTGCACCCTCGTTTTCCGTCTCAAGGATTCGAAGCAGCGCAAGATTCATATCTATATCGTTATCCATAGCGATAAACGGAGGTGCGAATAAAAAAAGCTGCTTCGTGTAGCAATATAGCGATGGCAGAGGAACGATTTGGGACTGACTGGAAGGGGAACTGAATCGACAGAAGTAATCAGAGATGGATGACTGACAACAATGCATACAGAGAGGTAAGTAATGGGGCCATTTGTGACTTCCAATCGGCATGCCATTTCCACGATCCCGTGAAGAAGGGATAGCTCCGGCCAAGAAAGGAAGTGAGCGGCGGTGGAAGTTGGTAGGAAGTTGCAAAGCTTTCGATATCAGAAGCTGCTCGTAAATAGTCGTATTCGTACAAATGGTATCACTCTTCAAAGCCCAGCCACTCGCCGTCTTCACTGTTACCATCCTCCATCTCTTCGTCCGCAACCCCATTTTCTATTTCCTTAACGCCAAAATCAATAGTAAGTGATGTGTTTGCCTTCTTTCCCACAGGTTGAGATAACAAATATTCAATCCGATAAATGTTGTCGTCGGCTAACCTGGCAAGTTCTGCCTGAATCCTTCTGACGGCCTTTTCTACGCTTCGCAGCTCAGCCTCTAGGCCGCCTTTGTGTTCTTTCATCCAGCGTCCGTGCTTGCTGAGCAGTGATTCTATCCACACCAGGTTAAACTCTAGATGTGGGGACTCGTCAGCTTGGTGCGCAACGAAACGTAGGAGCCGGCCAAGATAGACGGAGGGTAGTTCCTTGACTACAAGGGGGACGTCAGTGACTGGAGTAGCTTCGTAGACGCGGCGAATGAGATTGCGCTCGTTCAATCGGAAAGCCATGACTAACGCCTTCAGGTAGTCTTTCTGTGCAAGTGTATCAAGAGTAGTAGACGGCGTAACGCTAATGTCAAGATCGAACGGGTCAAACTGAAAAGTATTGTCAAGTGAGTAGATAAGCAGGCCCTCAGTCGAGGCAGCACAGAACGCACGACCGGTCGGTGAGAAGCCGATATCTGGCACACGGACTTCAGGTCGCGTGCGCCTTGCGCCAACACCTTTTTGAGCCCCAGGAAGGGTATTGTCCCGGCGGTCCTCGAGATCTGATGCTTCGCCTTGATCATCGATGAGGCCGTTAGGGCCTGCTTCTGTGAGGAGCTTACTGTTTAAAAACTCTTGTGTGCCATCCAAAGACAGATTGACAGAGACGGTAAACTTCTTGAGCAAGGCGCCTGACTGAACGTCATACAAACAAATGTACTTGCTGTTGCCGCCCGCCAAAACACAGGTACCGTCTGCGCTGTATTTAACAGACGTAAAAGCCTTGGTGCCGGCTACGTTGGCTGCTGTTCGTCGGTCGGACATTTTGCGCCCACCAGAGACATCCCGTCGCGCGTCAACACCGCTCTCTTGTGCAGCGTCGGAGACATTCCAGAAGGTCAGCTGCCCATCGAGTGTTGTGACGGCTATTTGCTTTGAGTCTGGGCGAAAAGCTACGCAAAGGACGTCGGCCATGAGCTGGAGTGGCTCACTTGTTTGGGTACGGGCAAAGATGTTCCAAACGCGCACGGTCCTGTCCCAGCTTCCACTCACTAGCGTGCCTGCATCTGGGGAAAAGGATAGAGATGATACAGGGCCTTCATGGCCCGATAGGCGATCGAGCAGCTGCCCAGTCTGAACGGACCAAATGTGGATGTCGAAGGAGTCAATGGAGCCGGCGCAAACCACCTCACCGCTCGGATCGACAGCTAGCGAGGAAAAGGATAACCTTGATGGCGCGGTAAATGTTCGGAAATTCCGGTATCGATGCAGATCCCATGCGCGGACAGAACCGTCAAGACTGGCTGTGAATAGCACATTACCCTTCTTTGCAAACTCGCAGGCCGTGACCCCGCCCATGTGCTCTGTGAATGTAACGACGCAGAAGCCAGAGTTGACATCCCACACCTTGATCTTGCCGTCGTCTGCCGCTGTTATGATGCGTTGACCGTCTGGCGAGTAAGCAATCGTGTTCATCGAGTCAAAATGTCCCTGTTGCTTCAGAATGTACGACTCAGACTGCCACTCCCACACGAGCAGCTGTCCCAGCTTGGATGCACCAAACGCCAGCCATTCGCCCGTCTTGTTGATGGCGACGTAGTCGATATCATTTTGTGATATACTGAGGCTAGAAATCTGGGCGAAGTTAGGCAATTCGTGAATGAAGAAGATGCCGTGGGAAAAACCGGTGACGAGAAGCTTCGACTCAGGATGAAAGCTGGCGCAGGTGACGTGGGCATTGTTCTGGTGGAAGAAGTGGCGCTCGGCGATGCCCCACTGTAAATTGTCGTCGTCGTCTTCATCGGCGTCCGCAGGCGCATCGTAGCGAAGCATGTACTTCCATACAAAGAGAGCGCCGTCCTTGCTCACTGTGTAGATGGTCTCCTGGTCCTTGGAGAACCATGCGCCCACGACATCTTGCCGGTGACCACTCAGCGTCGTCTGCGCATGTCCCTCGTCCTGATCAAGACTCCATATCCGCGCTGTCATATCTTTGGATGCGCTCAGGAAGAAGCGCGAGTCGCTGGACCATTCGATGCTCTGGACATTATTGTAGTGTCCGGTATAGATTCGGTGTCGCACAAAGGGCGCGAATTCCAAGTCGCCCTCGGCGACGTCTGGCGTCGAAGGCGTATGCCATACTTCAATCTGCCGTCCGAGGCCTACTGCAAAATGCCGACCGGATGGCGAAAAGGCCAGCGCTGTGACTTCTCCGCGCAGGGAGAAGTGGTAGAGGACGATGCGGCGGGGGACATTGGTAAGGATTGCGCGACCGTCTTGGTCGACGGAAAGGAGCAGATTTCCTCTGGGATTTAGTGCAAGGCGTACAATGTTCTTGCGATGGGCAAAAGGAAGGGTATGCGATTTGGAGCTGTAAGTTTCGTCAGTAATTTGCGCATAAGAAACAACAAGTGTTACCGCATCATTGCCTACTTTACAAGATCAAAGACAGTAACGCGATTGCCTACGGGCGACAGCAGACATGTGCCATCGAGTGTGAAGAGCAGGTTGCCTCTGCTGTAGACAGTGCCCAGCAGGTTGGAGAACTGTATTTTGCGTTAGCTGTTTGGTTACAAAACATGCGGGAGAAGATGCGCACATACCTGGAAATCCGTCTTCATGTTCAAATGGCGCAAGACAGCAAGAACATGGCGTCGTTGTGGGGGAATGGCGTCGTGAACTTTTTCTAAGCTCGGATCTCCACCAGAACGCGCTAGTGGTGCAGGTGCACATCCCTGTCCGTCCCAGGAGTCCGTGCCTGCCGACCGAGCGACTCTCGCAGAAAGGGGACCCAGCCCAAATTGTCCAACACCACCACCCCGACGCTTCCTCTGCGCTCCCCCCGTTCTCTTTGCCCCTCAGCTGCCCCCGTCGCAGAACCTCCTGTTGGTACGTCCAGGTTGCTTCATGTTGGCCTGCAATGGGCCATGCTACATCGAGCTGTTTCTGCTAACACGTCCCCGTAGACCCTTTCCCCCCGTATACATACATCCATAAACGCCAGCACTTCACCGCACCAAGACACCATGGCCGAGTCCGCGTCCCCAATTGGCATTGCCAATGTACGTCTACGTCCCTGTCACCCGTCGAGTTCTTGTTCACTCACTAACCTGTCGTCCAGCTCCCCAACCAGAGGTATGCTTTCTCGAACGGACACGCAGTGTCAAGGCCTAACGTAGGACAGGCACAAGATTGTCGCCAAGCGTGGTGCTGCCTTCACCATCATGGTGAGATTTGGTCCCATTTCCATTTGCTACACCATCTAACTAGCACAGGTTGCTGGAGAGTCTGGCCTCGGAAAGACGACCTTCATCAACACCCTCTTCTCCACCACCATCAAGAACTACGCCGACCACAAGCGACGACACCACAAGCAGATGGACAAGACGGTCGAGATTGAAATCACAAAGGCAGAGCTTGAGGAGAAGTTCTTCAAGGGTAGGCACACACTCATGTTGCATGGCTTAGTTCCCCCCAACTGACTCTGGCAGTCCGACTTACCGTTATTGACACGCCCGGCTTTGGTGACTACGTCAACAACCGCGACTCGTGGCAGCCCATTATCGAGTTCCTCGACGACCAGCACGAGTCGTACATGTTGCAGGAGCAGCAACCACGCCGCACTGACAAGATTGACCTCCGTGTCCATGCCTGTCTGTACTTCATCCGCCCCACAGGTCACACCCTGAAGCCCCTCGACATTGAGGTTATGAAGAAGCTCTGCACACGGGTCAACCTGATTCCCGTCGTTGCCAAGGCCGACACATTGAGCCCCACGGATCTTGCCAGGTTCAAGATGAGGGTAAGCTTGCTACCTGTGGCTCTCCGCGTAACCACATACTAACTGGTGGTCTGCAGGTGCGCCAGGTTATCGATGCTCAGGGCATCAAGATCTACACACCCCCGCTAGAGGATGACGACGCTGCCGCCATGCAGCATGCTCGCAGCCTCATCGACGCGATGCCCTTCTCCGTCATCGGCTCCGAAAAGGACGTTCAGACCAACGACGGCCGCACCGTCAAGGGCCGACAGTACGCGTGGGGTGTTGCCGAAGTGGAGAACGAGGAGCACTGCGACTTCAAGAAGCTCCGGGCCATCTTGATCCGAACCCACATGCTCGACCTCATCCACACGACCGAGGAGAACCACTACGAGGCGTACCGGGCGGGCCAGATGGAGACGAGGAAGTTTGGCGAGGCGCGTCCCAGGAAGCTGGACAACCCCAAGTTCAAGGAGGAGGAAGAGGCGCTCCGCAAGCGCTTTACGGAGCAGGTCAAGGTGGAGGAGCAGCGCTTCCGGCAATGGGAGCAGAAGCTTATTGCTGAGCGCGACCGCCTGAACAAGGACCTCGAGGCCAGCCACGCAGAGATTAAGCGTCTTGAGAGCGAGGTGGACGCGCTCCAGGGCAGCGTCAACCGCTCGCACGGGCGCCGCTAAGGTGTGTTCTTGTGTGGGTTGTGGTGGGTTTTGCTGAGTTGGGCGCGCGGCAATCATTGTCCATGTCCCGAAATTCTTTCTCCTTCGAGATTCCCCTTCTGTTTGCGTGTGTTTGGTTGTCATATGTCTGTAATGTCGTGTCGCGATGGGAGAAACAGTTTCGCTGTAGGCACATGTGGCACTGAACCTGGGCTAAAACTGGCATGTCATAGCTTATAGTTGTTTACAATCGGTATTAATTTTTCTTGTGTGTGTGTGTGTGGTCCGTCCAGTATGTTATCTCTGGCTTGCCAAATGGGGAGGTGCGCGCGTGTGTGTATGTGTATTTGAACAGCAATGTGTGTGCAAAGCAAGCGGCAAAGAAGAGAGAATAAGTCGTCAGACCTTGAGTCCGCCAAATACCCTATCCAGCTCTTCACCTTCTTTTGCCTTTTGCTCGGCCTGCGGATCCAGATCCATCAGACTGGCCGCTTCCGGCTGCTTCCCCTTGGTATCATTTTGGTCGCCCATCACCTCTGGCTTCAATATATGCACCCCACTGTCCAACCATCCAGGCGCTACTCTCCGCTTCTCGGCCAGGTCCTCTGCCCGCCGCCTGTCTTCCCACTCACCCAGCACCCTGCGTGCGTTTTCCTCGAGCTGCTTCAGATGCGCTTGCAGCGCCATGCACGACGACAGGATCTGGTCTGGGTGTGCCGATGTGCCCGAAGCAGAGACTACGTAGGCGGGTTTTTGTGCGTCATCGTCTTGTTGTTGCGGCGAGGGAGAAGAATCGTTTTGTGCAGCGGTGGATGGGGGCGAGAGGATGCTGGGAGGAAGGGTAGATGGCAGCGTCTTGTACGAGTAAGGGAGGGGAATAGCCGTTGGGAGAGAGAGAAAGGGCGATACGGTTAGGGGCACTTGGGCTAGGAGGGGGTGCGGATCTAGAGTGTGTCATGGTTAGTATCGTGCTTTCATGTGCCGTCTTTAATTTTTTGCGCATTTGAACAGGCAGGGCTCACGTTCGTCGTGCATGGCGTCGTGTGATCAGTGTCGGGATGGATATGCGTCGGGGTTCAATGTCACCGATTTGACAAGATAGTGGTCGATTTAGTCTTCTGGGCTAGATCGACAGGGCAGCTGGTTGCTTGTATTTCTTGTCTTGGTTGTCCTGGCTGGATGTGAGGGGGAGGGATAGGAGAGTGGAGGCGATGCTGGGGTTTAGGCGTGGGGGGTTGGTGGGGGGGCCAATGATGCAAGGTACCACCAACCGTCGCGGCTAGACGCAACTACCGGTCCTCGCTTTTTGCGGGGTGCATAAACGACATGCCTTGATACTCGAGGCTTTGATGGGCTGTGCAATAAGAAGATGGGGGTTAAAGAGAGCGTTTGATTTGAGACCATCTACTACTTGTTGATAAAATTTCAAGATGACAGCCTGTAATGTTAATGATGTAGAGAGCATTCCAGCCCTCTTTTTTAATCTGCTTTCGCGCAAAGAAAAGCACCCTCATATCATCAGATTTTCTGGTCCTCTCATCGATATAACGATATTTCTCATATAACCGGCAAGCGTCGGTGTATAAGCCAGAAAGTTATAGCCAGGCAGGGATCGACCAAGGCCAACAGGTCAGACGGTCGATTTACCAATCTGTCGCATCGGTCCAATAGAGCGGAAATATCACTCTTACTTATGACAGCAACGGTGACACCCTAGTGGACATGGACCGACACTGAGAAACACAACACTGCCGGCAGTCTGAGACAAGTATGACGCGGTTATCTAGAAAGGCAAAGTTCCCGTCTCGATCCGACGAGTAAACTTCAAGCTGTTCCTAGCATAGAGCCAGCTTGCCAAGTGCATCAGGAACGCGGGTTGAGGCTGAGACAAGCCATGCTCATGATAAAAGTACCATGAGTAGGGCGGGCACTACTAAGTGTATCTATGTAAATCGACAGCGCCTGTTCTAGAAGCCCCAAGCCACTTACAGACCAAGGCTATGAAACAAGACATGCATAGTTGTTCCGCCAAGTCGAGTTCCCGAAACTTGAAACATGTTTGCATGGCGAAGGACCAGATGAAGATGAATACCACCAAAGCAAGTCAAGTCATCGGACCGGATCAAACATGTACCGTGAATTTGGTTGACTGCGTTTGCTCGCCCCTATGTTGTACATACTGTGTCGATACAAGGATGCTGTGTCGCCCGCCATTGGCCTACGCCGCCAACATGCAGCTCCGCCAGGATTGCAAAACCTTGTGCATTTGGTCAGAACGAGCAGGCGCGTTGGGGGATATCTGGGGTATGTTTTCCCAGTACGGGCCGCAGGTTTGCCTGGGCGGCCGGATTGTCTCTATATGCCGTCGAGTTATGCATAGTGCTTACCCGACCGAGCGCGGAACGGGTGTACAGAGAGAAGGTTGATACCGAAAACGGGTGGTGCCATTGCTCATCATGACAAAGCAGTAAAGACAGCAGAGGACATGGATTGTCCCTCCGTCAATATAGAGTATTATTTTTCGCCTTGCGCCCGATGGAATACAAGCTATATTGCACACGTGGTGTGCTTGGAGCACGTGCACAGCCGAAAGCGTGCTTGCAGGAGCGAAGAGCCGACATTTAGATGAAAAGACGCGGACCTAATTGCAAGGCGAAGAAAGGACCGAGACGGCGTGGTGAATGACGACAGGCGCAGCGACAGTAGCGACAATATAATAGATTGATGATGGGTAGTCGTGTGGAGCGTCTCAGACCATGCAGCCTGGCCGCGGCGAATGGCCCTTCATTTGAGGCACTTGGACGGAACATGGGCAACGAAGCCGGTAGCGAGAAGAGGGAGTGGCGCCGGCACACGGTCAGAGAGCAGCGGGCGGATAGTCATTCAGTCCATGTCGATGCTTGTGTGCACTGGGCCGCGGGAGTGTTTGGGGTGGGTGATGAAAGGACAAGAGCGGGAGTGGTTTTGGTTGCTGGGCGCCGCCGAATTGGGCTAGCGTAGCGGCTATAAGGCAATCTACATAAATCACCTCCCCCATGTCGCCATGATTGTTGCGCATATTAACCTCGAGGCCCTAGCCCTTGGCAACACTCCTTCACCCTCGTCGAGCCAATCGTCATGCTCCCTACTCTAATCACGCCAGCCCACTGGGCCCACGCCCGTCGCTTGCCATCCAGTGTTCCTGGGGGAGTGGCTTGGCCCATTCGCGTCAATCCCATTCCCTAGATGCGGCCATGCATATGAAAGAAAAAATAACTGTGTACATATACATGTATATATATAACGCTATTCCACCCTGGCTTCTGCTTCTCCAGCCCACCAGCTTTCACATTCGCTCATTACCTCGTTCCTGAAGATGAAGGGCTCTACTGTTGCAAAGGCAGCCGCGCTGCTGTCCTCTACTCTTGCTCCTCTGGCCCATGCCCAGGAGACCTTTACCCACGCTGCCACTGGCATCCAGTTCTGGCGCCAAAAAGTCAATGAGGCGGAGACGGCCGGTGGCTTCGAGTGGGGTATGGCCCTGCCCGAATCCACCACTGGTAACAACTTCGACTACATTGGCTACATGGTAAGAAACAATCAAAAATTTTGAATTGTGCTCGTCATCATCTTCTAACTCCCCTTTCAGAAAGGTTCTCTCACGTCTGGCCAAGGTTGGTCCGGTTTCAGTCACCGTGGCGGCATGCCCGACAGTCTTCTTCTCGTTGCCTGGCCTGACAAGACTGAGGTCAAGACCGGTTTCTACTATGCCCCGTTAGTCCGACTCCATTGTCGTGTTTGGATCATTCACTAATTTCAACCTCAGTGGTTATGTTGCCCCCGACGACTACACTGGCAACGCAACTTTGAGCCAGATTTACCACTCAGTTACTGACAGCAGCTTTGAGCTCGTCTACCTCTGCAAGAACTGCTGGGTTTGGAACCAGGGAGGTGCTGAGGGCAATCAACTGCCAACCAGCGAGGTCCAGGTTGTCGGATGGGCCCAGCACAACAAGGTCTACGATGGCACGTGGGCCCAGCACAACAAGGGCCAGGGCATCTTTGGTGCTCAAGTAGCCCCCGCCAGAAACGCAAAATACGCTGATTGGGAAAAACTGGCAACCCCTGGGCCTTCGCCTACACCATCATCCCCCGGTGGTATGCCTAGCAGCACTTCAGCGCCAGCCGGATGCCAGGGCACCCCAGCTCCCACCGGTAGTTTTGACTACATTGTCATTGGCGGCGGTGCGGGAGGTATTCCCGTTGCAGACAAGCTCTCAGAGTCTGGCAAGAGTGTCCTGCTGCTCGAAAAGGGTCCGCCATCTCTTGCTCGCTTTGGTGGAACCATGGGTCCAGACTGGGCTCTCAGCAACAACCTGACCCGCTTCGACATCCCCGGTCTCTGCAACCAGATTTGGGTAGACTCTGCTGGCGTTGCCTGCACGGATATCGACCAGATGGCCGGTTGTGTTCTCGGCGGCGGTGCTGCTGTCAACGCTGCGCTTTGGTGGAAGCCAGTCGACATTGACTTTGACTATCAATTCCCTGCTGGCTGGAAATCTTCCGACGTCAAGCCCGCCATTGACCGTGTCTTCAAGCGCATTCCCGGTACCGACACTCCTTCAAAGGACGGAAAGCGTTACAAGCAGGAGGGATTCAACGTTCTTGCTGGCGCACTCGGTGCTGATGGCTGGAAGAGCGTCGTTGCCAACAACCAGGCCAACCAGAAGAACAGGACATACTCGTACGCTCCCTTCATGTACGAGAATGCCCAAAGACAAGGTCCTCTCGGTACTTACATGGTTACTGCACTTCAGAGATCCAACTTCAAGCTTTGGACCAACACCATGGCTCGTCGTGTTATCCGCACAGGTGGAGAGGCTACCGCCGTTGAACTCGAGAGCGGTGTTGGCGGCAAGGGCTACTGTGGTACTGTCAAGCTGAACCCAGGCGGACGTGTCATTCTTTCCGCCGGTGCTTTTGGATCTACCAAGCTTCTCTTCCGCAGTGGTATTGGACCAAAGGCCCAGCTCAACATCGTCAAGGGCAGCGCTCGTGATGGTGCAACTATGATCAAGGAGGCTGACTGGATTAACCTGCCTGTTGGCCAGAACTTGAACGACCACGTCAACACCGACCTTGTTGTCCGCCACCCCAACGTTTCCAACTACGACTTCTACGCTGCCTGGAACACGCCCATTGAGGCTGACAAGAACATGTACCTCAAGCAGCGCTCCGGTATCCTCGCCACCTCTGCTCCGAACATTGGTCCTGTTGCCTGGGAAATGATCAAGGGATCTGACGGAATTGACCGCTCCATTCAATGGACTGCTCGTGTCGAGGGCCCAAGTGCCAACGATACCACTAGTCTGACTATCAGCCAGTACCTCGGCCATGGCAGCACGTCGCGAGGCGCCCTTGCCATCAACGGTGCTCTGAACATGGTTGTCAGTCAGTCGCCATACCTGGCCACCCAGGCCGATACCGATGCCGTCATTGCAGGAATCAAGAGTATGATCAAAGCCATCAAGAAGAACCCCAAGATTGAGTTCCAGGTTCCTGCTCCCGACCAAACCGTCGAGGATTACGTCGCCAGCTTGCCCAAGACTCCATCTAAGCGCCGCGCCAACCACTGGATCGGTACTGCCAAGCTGGGAACTGACAGCGGACTGAATGGCGGATCTTCTGTTGTTGATTTGAACACTCAGGTCTACGGAACCAAGAACATCCACGTTGTCGATGCTTCCATCTTCCCTGGGTAAGTATGAATTGCTGTATTGGAAATTTCCCAACTAACAGATATAGTCAAATCTTCACCAACCCTACCTCGTACATCGTTACAGCCGCTGAGCACGCTGCTGCTAGGATTCTCGCCCTTGGTAATGGGAGCGGCCCAGCTAAAGCCTGGGAACAGTAAGCGATTGTGACGCTGGTACGTTTAAACATCTGCTTACGCTGCGATAGATGCGGCGGCCAAGGCTACACCGGCCCCACGACATGTGTCAGCGGTTACAAGTGCACATACAACAACGCATGGTTCTCTCAGTGCACACCCGCCTAAGCGATCGGCGATGAATCCCTGCCTGGCTTTGCAGGGACATTGTATATAGGGCCAATCTTCTTTGTATATATGTATTTTTGGAACTATATTTGAACCGTTATCACAATTTCATGAATGCAAACAGTTCAATGTGATGTATGTGATTTGGCCATGTATCTCAGCTCTTGGCCTACCAAATTAGTCAAATCAAACCCCATGCTATGTATAGTAAAGTATGGTTATCGTTACACAATAGATTCCTCGAACGGATTCGGATTTTTCGATGTTTTCTCCGTGCTTTCAACAGGACAAAGCACTTGCTATCAGGATTAGTGAGCGCAGTTCTCGTCAAATCACTTCAGCGGACCGAGATCCCAGGAACGCACGTGATCAGGCGGCGCTGAGTGGAGCTCGTCGCCTGTCACAGCATGACCCCACGTTCTCCACTTGCCATCTCTTCCCCAGACCGTACCATTTGTGCCACGCATCGCATAGTCTTTGCTGGTTCCGCTGAACGCATCGCTCTATATTATCAAGAAGAACCTAAAAAATGTCCTCTAACTGCCCCACTGCCGCCTCTGCTGAGCGCAGCAATGACGCATTATCCATGAACGTGACGGAGCTGATATACGAGCGCCTGCAAAACAGTCCAAAAGACGACTGGGAGCGACTGAAGCAATGCTGGGGCTACACTGATTGCGGCGATTGTCACAGAAGTAAAGGCCATTGCGGATGGTGCCCGATCGTACGTCCCTTTTTTTATTCTTCTGTCCGCTTGTCTCATTCCAGAACTATGTCGACAAACATGGCAATCCCAGCTATACTTGACGCGAATTTTTGTGATATGTCCTGAAAGGTACAAGTGCTGAGTCTTTTGCAACAGTCCTCAACTTGTCTGCCTCTCCCCCGAGACGCTTTTTCCAGGGCGTTCCCGCTTCTCTCACCCATCCGCCACCATGGTATCTGCGCACTAGGCTCAGAGCGGTTCGAACTGCGCACAGCGGGCTTGGGATGCCAGGTCTCTACCATCACCTTTTTGACGTCTATAGTTACGATTTTTTGTACTTTGTTTGGGGTTTTGGTACTTTACGGGCTTTCCAGGTGTATTCGATGGATTGTTCTAGGGGTGAGAGCAAAGCGTGGCGGATACGTTTTGTTTGAAGATGGTAGCAGTGGGATATGGGTCAGGAAGAGGGAAGGATGGAGCAAGTGGTGGCGGAGGGTCACGGGAAAGCAAAGGGAATTAGAGGTTGAACATGTCGATGATGGGACAAGGCAGCGGGGCTTCTTTTGGTGGAATACGAGGAATCAGGAGAGGAGGCCGTTGCTGGAATAATGGAATAATGGAATGACTATTTATGAGCAGTGAATGAGTATTGGTACCATTTAAGAGCAGGTCTGGGTAGCAGGCTTGTCACTAACTTTCACTCCCACTCACAGTCTAGAGCTAACTTGGTCAATGCTTTCTTTCTCCTGCTTGGTTGTTATCACGATAAAAACCGAGCAAACATTCACATCATTCTGAATATTAGAAAGCTTCAAGATAAGCCATTAAATCAATATTACAAGGTGAGGTGTGTCATACATATATGCCTTCTAGTAGCAATGCATCTTTACGAAGACAGAATTGCCCACAATCCCTCAGACATGTAGTTCATAATTCTTTTGAGAAGAATGTATACCATCAAACTAAACTTCATCCAGCCGTCAAACTCTCTCCCTGAGTTTCAGTCCTGTGATACACAATCGGCCCAAAACCAATATGCAACTCCCAAATAGCACAGCCGTAGCTGAAAACAATTGCGCGCTTAGATAGCCTCCGCCATAACTTTGGATTAGGGCTCCTGCAATCGGCGGTCCGATAAAAGTACCCAAACCCACAATGGCAAGACCCTGGCCATTTCGCGTCCCCACTTTACTCATGTCCTTGGTAAGAGTGGTCATGACAGCTGGGAAAATGCCTTGGAAACCCGCGACAAAGAAGCCGTAGCAGACGGCCCAGGCATACAACCCCGGACCATTGGTAACAAGAGGCCAGAAGTAAAGTACTAGTGCGGAAACGAAGCAAAACGGGATCAGAATATTAAATGGCCCCGTGTACTTGTCCGCAAACCAAGAGGGTACTAGACGCCCAAGCACACCGACACCGTTAAGGACCAGGAGCACGTTGATGGAAGCTTCGTACGGCAAGCCTAGTATATCGATAGCAAAAGAAGAAATGTAGTAAAAGGCAAAATACTGGCCCAGTGCAATCAAGAAGACACCAAGCAGAAAGACACTATACGGCAATTCCTTGAAAGCACTCAGCTCTAGTACAGGGCCCGACTTGCGGGGCGGTAGCCGTGGTCTCAGAAGCAAGCTGTAGCCCGTGCCCACAGCCAGCATCATAAACCCCATTACACGGACCGTCCAGGGAAATCCGATTCGAGGCAGCAGCTGCCTAGCAACCGTCGGATACACCAATCCGCCTGTTGCACTCCCAGACGCCATGATGGCCAGCGCCACGCTCCTGTTCTTTGCAAAATACGTGGAGACGAGGCTCAGGACAGGTGCAAACTGCATGCCATTGCCCACGCCCGTCATGACGCCCTGGGCGAGGAAAAACTGCCAATAGCGCGTGCACAGGCTCGTCATGAACATGCCCAGTGCCGAAATGAGCATTCCCGGCACGCAGGTCCAGTAGAAGTAGCCTGCGTCGAAGAGCCGTCCCGTTAGCATCCCCAGGGCAAAGTGGCCCAGCATCTGGAAACTCCCGATCCACGACACGGCAGACGGCTCCAGGTCTAGGCTGAGTGTGTAGTATTGTTGGAACACTCCAAAAGTGGATATCATGCCCCATGTGTTGAAGACAACGAAATGGCCACAGAAAGCTTGGATCCAGGCTTTTGTGCCGCCATCTGGTGGTGGGCCTGGGTCGATGACTGAGGCATTGGAGCGGGCGGTGATGGTTTTGGCGAGGCCCAGGATCGTTTTCCGGGTGCGTGAAGCACGCGATGTGTGGGTTTGGACTCGGGATATTTCATGCTCTTGGTCGTTTTCATCTACATGTTGAGGTGCCAGTTGTGCCGGAGTTCTTATCGAGGTGTAGGATGTGCCATTGTCTTCGTGGATAATTGGTTGAGCCTCGTGCAGGCCTCTCTCTACGTCATGATTCGAGGCCATGATGAAAAGACTATCTGTTACTGATCATGCCCTCAGGAAGGGTGGTTGAAGGCTATTTATAATCCCAAGTAGTAGTTATGCCTGATATGTCATGAAAAAAGCTGGGGGGAAACGAGTGACTCGGTGATTTATCCGACGGTGAGCCCATGTCGATAGGTAGTGGATCGTCCCCACCCACCGGCCGCGGATGCTAGTTCGAAAATCGCTTCTGGTTGGGGTCTGGTGCTCTAAATGCATCTGTGTGGTGCGCTCAGACGAGCCAATTGCATTGGTGGACATAAAGCACTGTGGTGGGTTTCCTAACGCCCCGCGATCTCGCTTGTATTTATAAGCTCCAGACTTAAGTAATCAGGTTCATAGACATCGATCGCAAGTTTTATAGAATACATGTTCAAGATTCTCAATTGATCCCAGTTGAATAACGTAGTGGTGGCTTCATCATTGCCATGCAAGAGGTTAGAGTCATCGCATTGACAATGCGCGAGTCGTGCATCTGGAAGCTTGGCACGCCCTATATTCCATAAAAGTACCTACACTTGTAATGGTTACTCCGCACTGTTTAGCCATGAAAATCACCTTATGGATCTTTGTTTCGACAACGGGTGTATAGGATAGTCTAGAACTGAGATCCCCGCATTAGTTTAATTTATTGCAAACTCTTTTCAATTGCACCGTTACAGCAGATGAAGATGAATCCGTAAATGTTGGCGGCAATGACAATGTAAAAGACCACACAACAGAATTGCCAACGACTATGATGAGTAACACAGTTCCACGGGAATTTGATGCTGGAGTCAATTTTATTCCTCTGTGAGCTGTTCTGTTGCTGCATGGCGTGTACTCGTGCACAAATGATCAATAACACATCGGCTGTACGACAAAATTTCAGCGAGTCCACTCTGGCGGACTACTCTCTTGTAATGCTAGTATATAGGACCTATCCTGGTAATAAAAGAAGTTTACTCAGGCCTTCGAGGCATGCTCCTCAAATAGCTTCTTTTGTTTTTCCCACTCCTTCTTCAACTTCTTCAAGCGTGCCTTGGGTATATCAGCCCCTTCCTTGTCCTTGGTGGGTAAACCGTCGTCATCCCATGCGCTGTATTCTTCAGTCTTGAACATGTCCTTCGGATTGATCTTGGCTTGCTCAGCAAGCTTAGCCTTCTTCTCGGCTTCTTCACGCTCGCGCTTGAGTTTTGCTTCGGCCTTTTGGCGGGCAATCTCCTCCTTTTGGGATCGCGCAGCCTGGAGTTCGGCATCGACAGGACGCACCATTGCCGGCGCATTCTCTCGGTCTTCAAGATAGATGCCAAGATCCCAGAGGTGGGTGTCACGAAGCTGGTCACAGAGGTCAAGGTAATCTTTGGCTGGAGCCTTCTGGCTAGCAAGATTCCGTAGGTTTTCCTGGAAGGTGGACAAGACCTCTGCGTAAGGAACTGATTCCGCATCCTGTTTCTGTGCGGGATTATGTTGCGCAATAATGGATTGTAAGACTTCGTCTGAGAGGTCACCGGCGATGGCATGTTGGCGTACTTCATCGCGTTCTCGTGAAACCGCGTATACGTGTTCCTTGGCCGCTGAGGGGATGTCGATGCCTGACCAGCCAATGCCGCCATCATACGGGTCTGCCGAGCCGTCTAGACCAAATATACGAACCATGCGAGTGATGTAGCGGGCGACATCGAATGACACAGAGTCGCTCAGCCCGGCTTTGTCTGCAGAGTTGTAGTCTGTGATGAGTCCTGAAATTGCACGCATGGCTGTAGGTGTGTCAAAGGAGTCAGCTAGCGCGCTGTGTACCTTTTGCTTGGCGGACTCGAACGACTTGAGAATCTTGTCGTCTTCTGAACCCGTAGAAGCAATATTGGGATTCACTTCGAGGTCGCGAACTTTGTAGAAGAAGTTGGTGACATAGCTTTCCCATGACAATCCGGATTTACGCATGTCTGGGGTGATCTCAACACCGTCGTGCCAGCCACCCAGCAGAAAAATAATGCGCAAGCTTCGAGCATTCCAGTCGCCGCGACTCAAAGCTTCGCGGATGGTGGTGAAGTTCTTCAGAGACTTTGACATCTTGGAGCCGGAGATCGACAGGTGGCCCATGTGGAGGAAATAGTTCACCCATTGGGTTGGGCGTCCATCTTTTGCCCAGTACGCCTCCGACTGGGCCAATTCGTTGTCGTGATGCGGGAAGCAGAGATCGATACCACCGCTGTGGATGTCCATCTGTTCGCCTAGGACGGCAGAAGCCATGACAGAGCACTCAATATGCCATCCTGGTCGACCAGGACCCCAGGGACTTGGCCATGCCGGCTCACCAGGCTTACTCGACTTCCATAAAGCAAAGTCTGATTCGTTCCGTTTTTCCGATGTCTTGACCGACGAAAGCGCACCTTCGCCATCCGCCTGCAGATTTGTGTCGCCCCTGTTCCATGGCTCCAAGCGCGCATAATGATTGCCTTCTCTCTTCTCAAAAGCCTCGATGTCAAAGTACACAGACCCGTCTGAAGTGCTATAGGCCATGCCATTCTTGATGATTTTATCCACAAAGGATACAATCTGGTCTCCATACTCAGTCACTCGTGTGACTATGTCGGGATCCAAGACATTCAGCGCTCGCATGTCCTCATTGAAGCGAGCCTCGTACTTTTTGGTAAGTGTCGTGAAAACGGTGTGATCACTGGCATCAATTGAAGAGCCATACAGTGAGTCAAGATATGGCAACAGGACATCTTCAGCGCCAGCATAGAAAACCTCAATGTCTTCTGGTGTTGATTTTGATGGAGCCAGCAAAGAGGTCACTGCGGTGCTAGCTGTTCGGAGATGCATCTTAATCTTGGCTTCCTTGTCACCTGCTGGACTAACACCATCGAGAGACTTGCCCTGGATCACATTGGCGTACTTTTGTGCAGACTCTTCGTTGAAGTTTCCAATTGTGACATTGTCACTGAGCAGAGGTAGGTTCTTCTTGACGTACGCGTCAAAAGCCTTGATGGTGGTGTTGATGACCTCTTCCGTGACTGTTGGATGGTCTGCTTTGAACTTTGCGAGGAGGTGCTGTTGGCGTCCTCGCAAAATAATCTTGTCGTCAACATCGGTGATATTTTGGACAAATTTCACGTTGTATCCATAGTAGTGAGCCAGTATTCTCCGAAGAATGTCGTTTGTGACGTAGTTACGAGCATGGCCTAAATGGGCGTCATCGTAAACCGTCGGTCCACAACTATACCATTTGACCTCGTTTCCTTCGGGGTCAATGGGAATAAAATCATTCTTGGATCGGGTCAACGAGTTCCAGACTTTGAGTTTGGCTGGACTGGAGCCCTGTGGCTGTTTCCATGGTGGTTGTGTGCGGGCTGGCGTCGCCATGGCGGCCACGAACCTGGGAGATTTCTGACCTTGGTTTATCCAACTCGTTTTCGAAAGTAGAAGCGGGGAAGACGACTTGACGGTGCTGAACAAAGACCGGAATGCAAGTACCATCAAGGTGGTGGATAAGGGCGGCAGCAAGGAGCGACTAACAATGACAGACGCAGTAAGGCCAGGTGTATAGTTGGTTGCCGCTTACAGGTGAGTCAGTACGTGAGATTCCCCAAGCGTCACCTTCGGCGGGGGTCGAGGTCAATGGAACAATTATAATCCCTGTCACCAGGGTCTTGGCGCCCCCGACCAATCACAGCCTCAAAAGCTCCCCGCCGAATATCTTTCTGGATTTTGTGGAACTGCTGTCGCGCGCTTTGCATCTTTGTCGCGATCTCTGCTGCCCGCTCCCCACGTCGTCGCTGCCCGTCTCCCTTGCACGACAGATCATGGCGCCTCATACCTCCCCGTTTCTCGATCCAGGAGCGTACGCGACCGCAGATAACCTTGGTATCTTGCAATTACGTCGCGACCACCTCATCCCAGCAGTCCTCAAGCCTAACGCCGACTCTGATTATGCAGAAGGAAAGGTCGAAAACACTCGCTTTGGTTCTTTCCCCCATAGCACCCTTGTCGGTCAACCCTGGGGTACACAGATCTTAGCATCGGTGGTCGACACTGGATCGCGTGGCAAGTCAAAGAAGAGGAAAAGAGACGGAAATGATGAGAGTGAACCTACCACGGCTACTGAGTCTGATGTCGTCAAGAGGGATCTCGTCAAGGCAGCGGCAGCGAGCAGTGGGTTCGCCCATCTGATACCACCCACTCCAGAAATGTGGACGCTTTCTCTGCCGCACCGCACCCAGGTTGTGTATACGCCTGACTACAGCTACATCCTCCAGAGATTGCGCGCAAGACCAGGCGATCACATTATCGAGGCAGGCGCGGGAAGCGGGAGTTTTACACACGCTGCGATACGCGCAGTCTACAATGGATACCCAGGGACTCGCGAAATAGCGATAGAGTCAAACGGCGACGAAGAAAATGCCATAGGCTTGTCAAAAAAGCGAAAGCGCAAAACGCGAACTGGCGGTGTCTACAGTTTCGAGTACCACGAACCGCGCGCAAAGCAACTGCAGATTGAGATCAAGGAGCATGGCCTCGATCCCCTCGTCACTGTGACCAACCGTGACGTCTACAATGATGGGTTCAACCTAGACGACTCTTCAGGCCCAGATGCCGATTGTATATTTCTCGATCTTCCTGCCCCATGGCACGCACTCAAGCATCTTACACGTTCCCCTCCCTCCACCGCCGCCCTGAACTCCGTCACCACAGACACGGATACCCCCACCTCCCCAGTCAACGACGACCCGACTTTCCCTACAGCGCAACCTACACAAACAGACTCAAAACCCTTCCGTACCCCGCTCAATCCTCGAAATGCAGTTCGCATCTGTACCTTCAGCCCTTGCATTGAGCAAGTCACAAAAACCGTGGCTGCAATGCGTGCCTTAGGCTGGGTCGAGATCGACATGGTTGAAATAATGGCAAAGCGGCTAGACGTGCGCCGCGAGCGTGTGGGCCTGCAAGAAGAAGGCGTAAGAGGGGGAAATGCGCATCCGGCCAATGTGCAGGAAGCAGTGCAGCGTCTTCGCGACGTAGAAGGACGCGCGGCAGTATTCCACAGCATGCAACGCGAGAAGCAGGAAGAGGTGATGCGAAAAGCGGAGGCGAGGAAGAGAGGCGAAGATCCAGATGCTGAAAATGGTGATGCTGCGAACAAAAAGAGCAAAAAGAAGATGGAGGGTGTTCCGCCGAGTAAACACGATAGGCTTGCCCAAACCAAGAAGGATTTTGAGAGCAGGCCATTGTTCAAGGAAGGAAGACTGGTTCATCGGACTGAGCCTGAACTAAAGACACATACTTCATATCTAGTCTTTGCTGTTCTACCGAGAGAGTGGACCAAAGAAGACGAAGACAAGGCTGCACGAAAAGCCTGGAAATAACCTGTTGGAGCAACTACATATGCCTTGGTAGTATTGCTAGAACACAGAAATAACAGTATTCATGAGACGTAATCAAAGCCTGTATCCACATATAAACGTAGTTGGAGTTGCTATCGTAATGATTCTAAATACATGTTCCAGAGAAAAAACACGAGGATGATAGGAGGTTATTGTACTGTAAGTAAGTGTCCATAGGACCCTCGAGAGAACTGGAAGTACCAGGTACCAGTACGAACGTGGTGATTAGTGTGACTAGAATGCAATGCTACGGTCGTTTGAAGGCACTGATTACACATGAAACTACATACACATATAAAATTTACAAAACTGGCTGGTGGATTATCAGATAGCCTTCCTCCCTTGTGCTACGTTATGTCAATAATTCCACCGTCACTTCATGTGCTGTCCAGTCTGAAGCTAGGAGTTGAAGAGGTACTCATTCAAGAAAGTGGTGGACTGGCCTAAGGGTGCAGTCACCAAGGTTTTACCAGAATGCTTGAAAAGTTTAAATGGTGACTTGTCCCGTATTCAACGTGCTGTTGACTTCACCATATTTTCCACCACGACTATCATTATCAGATTGCCAAATATATGTGGATGCACCGTATCGCAAAAATGATACGAGAGCCAACCATATAACTATCTGGCATGTAGAAGGCCTCACTCACTCTACATATGAGAACTGCTAGAAAAAAAGGTCATCCAAACAATAATCAGCTTTTCGCACGGACAGTCCAAGTGGCACTCCGCCACCATCTAAAGCAGTCAATACTACGAGACAGCATCGAGACGCAGCAGATCTCTCTGCATTGGTTGTAAAACTGCCAAGGTCAGCAAAAACATGACCGCCAGAGGTACATTCTCCCCAGCACCACCCAACGACTACCCAACAACACCACAGGAGCGCAAAAAACAATGCATCGGCCGGGAATCGAACCCGGGGCTAGCCGAAACAGCCCAAGCTGTTCTGTGAATCCAAGGGACTCTTTGAATTGAACAGATGGATGGCAACGGCTAATTTTACCACTAAACCACCGATGCGAGGAACGAACTATTCAGGTGATTTGATGGAAGGAGGACAGATGAGTAGGAAGACATCTCCAAAGAAATGAAAGCAGTGCTAGGAAGAGACGTGGTTTGTCTGGCTGTTAAGATTGTGTTGTGGGGATGGTCCGCAAAATTGCTCGCTTAGGCGCATGGGACATGGCTACCGATAGTCGTAACGTTAACTGCATGTGCTCTAGGGGTATAGGGTACTCCCGCCTGGGACCAACCGGAAAGATCGCTCGTGCAGAATTGTGCCAGATGACCTTTTGTTGGCTGAAAAGTGTTCAGAGAAATGACGGGCGGGTTTCAGTAAGCTAGTGGATTGGTCTCCAAGGGTGATGATAGATATCCTGGTGGCATTTGGCAGTTAAACGGAAACGCGACGACATTGTCTGCGAAGTATTAGATCTTCGAACATACCACGCTTTCATTAGCTAGGCTCGCCGCGACTTTGAAGGGCGGGTTTTTTTTGAAACTATTTTTTTTATTCTTTTCATACTGATTATTTATTAGTGAAGTGAAGAGTTTGATGTTGGGGTTTTCGAAAAGCGCATACCTGGTGGTTTCTGGTACAACACCCAACACTGGGCTTCCATCACAGAAGGCTGATTAAAGCTGAGCGGCCATTAAATATGACACACGGCTGCATCTTTGCGTGCGAATCGCCGTAGCTTGGACTAAGGGACTGATCAATGAATGAAACGTGCCTAGTTATCCCTTTACTATACGTCCTCCAGTATAGCCTGCTGCAGTTACCACGGTCTGTTTCGCTGTATCAGTTTATTGAAAAATATTGAAAGCATCGTGGATACCAGCGCTAGGCTTACGTCGAGTAATCTTAACAAATAATGGGCATGTTGAAAAAGTATGCTGTGAGGTAAAAGAGCGCGATCGAGATGACGTAAATGTGGTGAATGAGATATTAGCGCCTATTCCCAAAGAGGTAGGCATAGTGACACTGGGGGAACTACTCCATCCTCGTTCAATGCACATTGACATTATCGCGCAACTTCTACAAGAGTTCCAATTCTCGAACTTGGAATCCTTGTTCATTAAACACACGTTTGTGTAGCACAATTAACGCGCCATGCCGCCCAAAGCTCAAAATGCGCGCGTCGTCCGTCACAAGGTCGCGCCAGCAGAGAAAGTTCACATCACGTCGCCCATCAAGAAGAGAGGTCGACCAGCAAAAGCAGATTTGAATGGTGCGATTCCGAGTGCTACTGAAATACCAAGAAAACGCGGGAGACCCGCCAAAGCGACGACTGAAGCCGCTTCTGAATTGACAAAACACGGTCACGGTCGCAAACCAGACACGCCAGCGTTGGTTGTCCCAACCACAACCGCAACACCTAGCAAAGGCAGGGGAAGGCCAAAGAAGAATGCAGAGGTACTAAAGAGCCATCGACGGCGTCTCGAGGCCGTCCTCGCAGAGAAATTATTGCTGAACCAACACAAACTCCACGCGCCCGTGGTCGTCCTCCCCGAGCGCGTGAACTTAATCTGAACGTTGTTGTTGGGTCTTCTCGTGTTGGCAAGTGGTCTTCAATTCGATCCAAGGCAGCAGCGCCTGCTGCTATCGCTGCTCGTACACGCGTTCTACCAGCGAAGGTGTCCAAGCAAAAGCCCGCCGTAGAACCAACTAGACGGGGTCGGCCACCGAAGAAGGCAGCAGAGGCACCTGTTGCCAAGAAAGCTGTCGGTCGCAAAGCTGCTGAAACCCCAGCCTCAAAGCCTAACAAGCCCTCAAAGCCTGCCGTCCTCCGCAAGATGCGTGGCCATACTTTGCGCCAAATTCCTGACAAGTTCGTTGCGCAGGTCGATCAGTACCTACATGATCTGATGCAGGGTGGCTCCGACTTTTCGTCCAAGGAACAAAATCAGAAACAGAAACAGGAGCAGGGGCAAGAACATGACATGGATGACGAGGCTGATGTGTACGGGAACGAGAATAGGGAGCCGACTAGCGCCTCCACTGGGGACCAAGATCAAGAAGAAACTGCAGAAGCTGCAGGTACCGAATCTGTGCATGCGGAAGATGGTGCAATGGACCAGTACTCGGATAGTGTGGCCAATGACCTAGCGCAAAGCGAAACTGCCTTGAACAGCGGAGAACCAAAACAAGACATGCAGTCCGAACTGAACCATGAGTTCGCAGCGTCGGATGATGATGATAGAGATAGGATCGTAGTTCCTCCGCACGAGATTGATATGCCCAGTGTAGATCATGAGGACGCCCGAGGACTGAAAGATCGGGAGGCATATATTCATGCGAACCTAGCGGCCTCTTCTACCATCATACCCGCACAGTAGACTTAGTCTTTTACTAGGTCCTCGTGACGGCATTAATCCATGGCCCACAGCGAGGTCCATCGTTCAGAAAATTAAAACGTTCAACCAGGCAAGGCACACGTTTGCCGTTAGTTTTCCTGCTGTCTTATACATCTCGACAACAAGCATGCCACAATGTCGCGTCCTTATAATTGTCTGTATCATGAACTGTTGCAAAGCTGCACAAGCGCAACATACCGAGATGATGCGCCTCTCTGTGGCCAATAAAGCCATTCAAAACTTTTGCTGGTTTCTCGACGCCAGTCGCAGCAGAAAAGAAGCGTAGTGCCATTCCTTTTGCCCTAACCTGTATCACATCAGGCTAAAAACCACCCGAACACTGTTTCATCCTTTGCTTTTGCCTCTGTCATCAGTTGGCTTCCAGTGTGCACAGTAACGTACCCGTCGTCGTTTCGATACGCTTCTCGCTTCCACTATCGGAAGTGTGATAGCGGCCTCATAGTGGCGTCGGCTGGCGTTGCTCGCTCAGCCCCAAGCGCCCCCAACCGGTTCCCGCGAAGTCATCTCTCCGCCGAGCATTTGGCTTTGGGCATGCATACTTGTGAAAGACAACGTCATCCTATCAACGCACCAACTCGGCGCTGCTCCATTGAGGTATCGCGGGACTACCGTAGCCCCTCCTTTGTGGCTGGCGACTTGTCTTACCTGCACATTGTCGTTCCCAGTTAGGATACGTGTAGAGCAGGAGATGCGTGTTGAAACCACAAAAGCAACCGACCACTTAGCGGCCCTCTGTCAGTGGCTGCATATGGCTCATCCATCCACATTTGATCAACGGCATGCAGCATCGCGATGTCCGGCCCCAGTGATCTACCCGCCCTTGGCACCACTCTCTCAGCAACCAGAGCTGCCAATTGTCACTACCACCCGCTTACACTGCATGAGTCCACTTGTTGCATATGGAGACAACCGAGTTCTTCTCGTCAGTGGCTGTCCATGACGAGCTGAAATTCTCTATATGGCCTACCCCACTTCTCACGTCGCCGACAATCCTTCAAAAGAGATCCATTTTCGGATGCGCCGTGTCAAACTTCTGCATGTGCTTTCCAAGGGCTTGTCCGGAAAAAGCGAGGTGCGTTGATCCATTAGCTGGGTTGGCTGCTGCTTTCTGTCAGGCGCACTGGGCTCCATGTGCCATGTATGCCATTCGTTCTCCGCACTGTATGGAGTAATCCTCAACCAGCCTATGCGTCAAATGAGGGGCTTGTCACCGCCATGGGTGTGTCAACGTGCCCTCCAAAGGCTATTGGTTTAGGGCATTTGCTATCTGGTCAGTGTCAATCCGAATGGCATAAGTATCGCTGCATTTTTGCATTGTTCGCTCCTCAAATCTCCCCTTTGTTATCTCACTTTTCCAATTTCCACATCTACTTGCAGCCATGACCGACACATTTTCAACTGACAACGACATGACCCCTGAGAAGCTCACTGTCATGAAGCTCAGAGCCAGTGGCCTAGGCAGGGACATCATGTCGGAGCCTTCCTCGCCCACAGGCAATCGCTCCTTCTCCTTCGGCAGCCAGGTCAACGGCCAAAGCAGTTCATTGGCGACACGTCGATCATTCCGTCAACTCAGTGGATCTGCTCGACGCTCAAGTACCTTCCTTCAATCGCATCGCAGCAAGATGTCCAGCGAGCTCACCGCGCAGGCAGATGGGAAAGTTTTTGCACTCATGGATCTGATTTCGAATGCTTCCCGCGAGGCTGCATCGCTGAAAGAGTCTTGGGCACGCATCTTGTCTGAGCGTGATGCTCTCTTGCGCGAACGAGACGAGCTCATGGTCACTGTAGAGGAGGTGACCGAAGAGATTCAGCGCAAAGAAGCTGAGCACACGCAGCACGGCCATGAACATGGCGAGAGGAAGAGACAGGTAGAGAAACTCATACTTGAGCTCACAGCTGTAGTGGCTCAGGTTTCAGAACACAAGAAAAAACTTGCTGAGCGAGACCGCGAGTTGGAACTGGTGCGCCATGAGCTTCACGAACTCCAAGCCTCGGGTGCGATTACCGTCGGCGAGCATGAACGAACCCGGTCAGAGCTCGAGGCTGCATTTGCAAGACTGAAGATCTGCGAGGGTGAGCGCGACATTGCTCGCCATGACTCAGAGAAGCATCACAACGAAATCCGTAATCTTCTCCGCGAGCACACTGAGCTCAAGAGCAAGTACGATGAAATGACGTCCAAGTTTGATCTCAGTCGCAAGGAGCTCATCACCGTCAATGAGCGCGTCAAGTTGTTCGAGCTTGAGAGGGATGAGCACCTTCAAGACAAAGACCGTTTGAACGAGGAGCTCAAGCGTGCAAGGTCCAGGGCTGAGGAGTCCAGTCGTGGATTCACTGAACTTACTGAGAACCATGACCGTGTGCAGCGAGAGCTCCACAAGCTCAAGGAGACCCTTCGCAGTGTCGAAGCCGAGCGTGATGACTACTCCTTCACCATTGAGAACTTGCGCCGTGAGGTCAAGACAAAAGTCGCTGCGTGCGAAGAGGCCGATGCTCGAGCTAATGACTTCTCGCTCAAGCACGAACATGTCAAACGCGAGGTTGTTTCCATCAAAGAGAAGCTCCGAGACGTGGAACTCGAGCGCACGGAACTTACAAACACTGTTGACCGCTCGCGTGAAGACCATCGCCTTGTTGTCATTGAGCGTGAACAACTCAAGCAAGACGTTCATGACGAGCGCCGCAAGGTCGATGAAGGCCGCCGTCGCATCAACGTTCTGGAAGAATCCTTGCGCCGCTCCGAGCAGTCGACAACCGACATCAAGTCTGAGATCCATGCCCTAACTGAACGCAACAGGGTCCTTTACCGCGAGGGCGAAGAATCTCGCATTAAGCAGGGTCACCTCACAAGCGAAATCGCCAGTCTTCAGGAACAACTTGCTCTGCTTCACACTGAAATTACAAACCTAAAGTACGATCGCGATCGCGCGCACTCTGACCTGAATGCGTGGAAGCATAAGTACGAGGAAATCACCGAGACAGTCACGTCATACGAGGACTCTTCCGCTGAGTTTGAATTCGAAATTACGTCTCTGCGCAACTTGCTAAGCGACGCTCGTGAACAAAAGGAGCGCGCAATTATGGCTCGCCATGCTGCCGACCGCGAGCGTGACGAGTATATTGCCAAGTACGAGGAAAAGTGTCGTGAAATGGAGCGTTTCGAGGAGACCGCTAGCAGCGTCTACCACGCACACAGCAGTGCAGGCGGTGGCCGCATGGGCGGTAAAACAACTGTTACCAGAGTTGTTTCTGGCGGCACCACCATCCACAATCACGATGCGAGTAAGTCGAAAACCCACGAGCACAATGAAGGGAGTTCTCTGTTCGGATCGTGAAGATGATGGAAGCAACCGTGAACTTGTCGAGTTTGGATTGCATTGCTGTTTGAACTGGCATCGGTTGAGTCAGGAAGTCATGGCGCGAAGTGGCATTCTTGAGATTTTGGGGCCGCCACCACCGCCGACACCGCCACCGACCTCTCGATGTGCTAGTAGCTCTAAAATTGTTGCAAAGGAAGTTGATCAAGGCGAGGCTGAGTATTGGGCCTATTTCGACAACGGGTGGGTAAGATTGGATCCGTGGTAGGCTGAGACATGACTACATAAAAGCAGAGGAATGATTTAATGCGCACCTTGTTTAGCTTTCATCATACGCTGGAAATTCATGGTCCGTTCTTGTTCATTAAACGTACACAGTGAAGAGCAAAACTACTGATTGAAATGTGTTGCAGTTGTTGTGTCATTCCTTGTTCTCAATGTACTAAAATACTCGCGATAAATATCCACCCGCCAACTCGAATGAAACGCATTTTCAGCTCTCGGTAATGCGTGACAAATGCAGCCTCATCTAGTTTTACATCAGCCATTGTATAAGTTTCAACATGTTATAGCGATTCCGATGATGTTTGTACAAGCTGAGGTCTTTCAAAAGGGCGTTTAATAACTTGTTTAGGAGCATACTTTGGAATTGTGCTGCTTGCGAGACGGCTTCCATGAATTTCAAGTTACGAGTCCTCGTCCGGGGTGATCAAGTGACAGGTTCTGGCGCATTCACAGAGCAATACAAAGATTTTCTAAGGCTGCTTACATGTAGGCAGATGTTCTCAGCACGAATCAGACTGTTTCAAACCTGTGCACTTCATTAGGACTATAAAGCGCACACTAGCTTTGGTGTTTTGAGAGCTGATTGATTTTAAGGCAGGATATTCTACGAGCACATGAAAACCTTTGATGGCAAGACGTTGTTAAATCTATCAGTTTGTATCTATTTGATTTGCTATCCGTTGAGTTCGGAATGTGTAGAATAAAAGTCTGTCTCCAGTCGCTTTCGTCGATATGGCCAAATTATAGAAAGTTTTTCTCTATTCGAAAGACATTAAACAGTACATAGTTGAAATCACGTGTCCCTACAACGAAGGTAGGTTGGAATAGGTTAT
Organism: Curvularia verruculosa; assembly: GCA_036172615.1. Classification (NCBI taxonomy): domain Eukaryota; kingdom Fungi; phylum Ascomycota; class Dothideomycetes; order Pleosporales; family Pleosporaceae; genus Curvularia; species Curvularia verruculosa. The sequence continues at coordinate 33,843 of JAWDHC010000034.1, read as the reverse complement.
TCATCCTGCGCTGGTAACGTGTCATAAAGACATCTATATTCACCGCTACATGCTGATAGGGCAAGTATAGCAGGTTTAGTATAACAAGGTCCAGCATGCACTAAGTCTAAAGGCGAAATCACAAATGGCACTAATTACACGATTGCCTCGATGTGGATTCTATGCAAGAGTTGAACCATCTCTTCGTCATCCATGTGGTAATGAGCAACCAAGTCGCGAGTTTGTCGCGACGTTTCTTACATTTCCAACTAGATACATTATTATTAGTACATACCACACTTCTGCTGCATTTGTGAGTTGATGAGGCAATGTCAGCACTAAACAAAGGGCCGAAAAAAATCATGCTGTCGCAATCTAAAAACCACCCGCTGTATCGAGCAGGGACCGTTGAGTTGATCGTGCATACTGAAATCACTGTATTTGTAAAAGACGCCTCAATTTCGAATTTTGACATATAAATGAGCCATGCGCCCTGTTTCAACAAAAATCCAAACGACTCGCTGAATCACGTGATTATCACTATGGCACCTCTTGCTTTCACACTTGGTGTCCTTGCCAGCCTTGCCCCCATTGCTCTCGCAAGTTCAGGATGCGGTAGTCCTTTACCTCACAATCTTAAACCTGGTACCTCGACTCATAATGTGACCATTTCCTCCCGGTCCGTCATCGGCACTACAACACAACGGGAGTACATTCTGTATCTGCCCGTAAACTACGCTGTCTCAAATCCCAAGCCAGCACCTCTGATATTTTCCCTGCATGGACAACAGCAGCCTGCTTGGTCCATGGAGCGCATTAGTCAATTCTCGGATCCGGTTTTCAACAAGGACGCTATTGTGGTGTATCCACAGGGCATGAATGTTCAGGCTCCCGGTGTAAGCAACGGGCAAAAGAACAAAACCAGATATATTCTTGCTAACAGACAACTAAAGGTGCAATGGCTGGGCGATGTTTTAGCCCCCAATTCTTCGGTCATTGATGACCGCATCTTCATTGAGGAAATCAGGACGACTCTATTGGCAACTCTATGTGTCGATAAGAAGCGCGTCTATGGTACTGGCGTATCTAACGGAGGTAGCCTGATTGCGCTTCTCATGTGTGATGCCAACATGAATAAGCATTTTGCTGCCCTTTCTACTGTCGGCGGCGCTTTTTACCCAGACACCAGCATCGCTGAGCCTCTCTACGAGAAAGAATGTAAACCAGACTTGAAAGGACGGGCGCTTCCCTACATGAACGTCCATGGTCTCAGCGATAAAATAGTGCCATACGATGGGACCAATAACCCACCATTCATCCCGATCCGCCCATGGGTCGATACTTGGGTTGCACGCGACAACTGTGACAAAGTGCCCATAACCGAGCGTCTTGAAAACGGGACCGTCACGGATTACAAATGGAAGTGTGGTGGACGCCAGGATCTTGTACTCCACCGCACTATCGATGGATATGGTCATGGGTGGCCTAGCAAGACCGAACAAGGCCAGATCTTCGATGCGCTTAGTGGTGGGCCGACAACTTGGGATCTTGCACCATACATGCTGCAATGGTTCTACAAGTGGACATTATAGAGATTAGGTCACTGCCAACATAAAACAGTTTCGATGCTGATGCAACGATCATGCCTGAATATAATGTAATGGATGAAAGCTCTTGGGAAGCCAACAACAGTGGAGTGAGAAGCTAGAGTATTGTTTTAGATTATGATTTAAACCGACTTTGATGTTTAAGCAGGCCTACTGTTGTTGTCCATGTTCTTGCTGGTGTTCACACAGATGTGTGTGGGTTTTTACTCAAATGATTCGAGCGGGAAGTAGATTAGACACTAAGAAGCTGTGATGGATTTATATTCGGGCATGCGGGCATTGCACCTGTAAGGAGATACGATAATGCATCAAGAATAATAGATATTTAAGGATTTGAAGAATGATACAACGTAAACACAAAACCTTATCTTTAATCCAACGTGAATCGCTGTGACTCCCGGCTTGAATTCGGTAGAAGGTTATAATTCAAGCGCTGGATATAGTAGTCATCCTCGAGCTCATGCGCTCGTGGCTGGCGCTGTATCTGACCCAGCAGAATGGGCTTCAACCCTTTTCCAAAGTTCAAGGTGCAAACGAATCCTACGGCTAGCGACAGTAGCGAGGAAACTAGGCCTATAGAAATGTAGAAAATCATTTCATCCTTCATCATAGTTCTCGACAATATCGAATGACCATACAAGACCATAATTCGGCTGACCAAGTACACCATAGCAGCTGCATGAAGGAGCTTGAAACAGTTAGCGAGATAGTAATGCCACAGGCGAGGGACTTACCAAAATAAAGAACATTCCAATCCGGTTTTCGTTTCGAATAAAATAGACTGCTAAAGCAAGATGCAGAAGTACGGCAGGGATGATGCACATGGTCAGAGTGAACTCCGGCTCGACATAGTGTACATTGATAATGCCGTAGATGATCAAAAAGGCAAAGATGAAGTACGGTGTGTACTTGAGGAAAACGAGGTAAATCTACAAAGCGGTAAGTAAAGGACTGCTTGAGCAAACATGCAGTGGCGCACACAAACCTGATACATCATGTATTTCCTCTGCACTTTTGTATCTGGACTAACATCCTGATACAAAGCCCATGAGAATTGTCGGTACAGCTTTGGTGCGATACCGCATATAAAGACGCTGCAGAGACTACTCACGACGGCACAAACCAACAAGCCTGGCGATACACGCTGCCAAAAGGGCCAGTCACGATCCACGAAAGGCTTCAGGTATTGATTGTAGCCTTCGACGGCACGGGCCTGTGCCACTTTTATCTCTCCATACTGTAGTACGGTAGAGGCGGTGAGACATATATTAGCAATGCATAGCGCAAAGATCTGGAGGTGGTTCTTTATGCGGAATGCATCAAGTGTCAGAACCATTTGATACAAACAACCGAGGGTGTTGATGGAAAGCGTTAATGAGATAACATAGGACAACGGGACCTGGCCGTCCGTTAGCAAAGCTACGTTTAGTAGTTCGTACATATTACATACCTCGTATATCACAGGAGTGATCCAATGCAGATAGGCGACTAATACAGTTCTGGAATACGAATTAGTGACGTGAGTTAAAGAAAGCGGGCCAAAGTAAGGTGATCAAGCATACATCTGGATGGTGGTGTTGATGACCCCTTGCGCTGCTGTGGCGGCGAAAAACGCCACCTCCAACCGTGTTGTGGGCCAGCACGACAGCATGCTGCTCGTACACTTGGAACAAGAAAGGGTATCAAATTAAGAAGAAAAATAGAAGCAAAGTATCGAGGACGGAGACCCAGTCGCAGCCACTAGACAGTACGGTATAAGAGCGAGACCAGGCCGTCGCATGTAGAAACGATACGGCGGAACGAGAGACATCAAATTTCAGAGATGTCAGTCTGGAGGATCTTCAAGAGAGACCCACAATCAAAACCTGAACACGAGAAAGGAGGCGATGCAAACCTTCTGATTCGGCTGAGTGCATCACTGACAGAACCTTGCTAGATAGTCTACGCGCTAGTCATCAACTGTCTCCGCTGGAGCGTTAGCATGCCGAACAGCAGCCACGCTGTTTCATTTTATCATTGGCCATCTATACTATCGCCCAGTGCCAGTATAGTTAGATTGCTCATCTCTTGTTTCAGTCTCAGCTCGAGTGTACTCACATACTGATTTTCATCCATAGTCACCATGTGTTCAGCTTGGCAAGCAACGCAATCTGAAGTTAGTTTGCGCTGTCACATCATCTTAGCGCAACCAAAATGGCAAATCTTATGTCAGTCATCAGCACGGCCTTCGGATTCTGCGAACCAACTCATGTCGTATGTCAGTTTCTGTGTACGACCTGAGCTGTGTCTCGACTTGGTATGAGATGATGGTATTCTGAATCCCATCCGTTGCACAGTGCCGGAAAAGCCGTTGTTGAAGCGGTAAATGCGTTGTCGAATGCCAGGACAGAAGCCTGATCGGCATTATTAGCCACGTCTGTCGAGCATGGGGATCCCCTCGCGCTTCTACCTATGGCACACCCGTGAGCGTATACGAGGATGCATTTTCATCGGATCGAAAAAAAAGAGCTTGTTCTGGACAGCTCGAATACTCCTTGTCTACTTCTTCGCTGTACGTCGCACATGCAAAGCATTTTCCCTTTCCAAAAAGTGGACTCGGGGTGCGCGACGGACGACCGTGTTCAACCTTAGTGGGTGGGGCAGTTGCCGTTGCACGTTTCCCCCATTCAAGTGCGCCACCACATGCACTCGCATCCTTGCTACCAGCGTCAATGTCGTTCCTTGTCAGCCCGTTCTCCCGCTCTTCTAGAGCGCAGAATGCGTGGTTCATGGCTGGCCTAGCATCGTCGTATCCCAATCTCGATGATGAGATGCGAGTCGGTGAGCGTCGGCCTTGCGGCGGAAATTTTGTCCCTGGCTGCCGGGTATTCCACGTGCCTCTAGATGACAGCTCGAAAACAACAGAAATTGCGATTGACGATTGGAAAGATCCTGATCTTGGCGGCAACGCGAAGAACCAAGTGATGGTATTTCAGTACAAGGCAAAATATTTCGCTGTCAACCACGTAGGTGGCTTCCAATGTCAGGCCTTGTCTATGTGTTAACCGCAATACTCGTAGGAATGTCCACACTCTTCTTACCCTCTTTCCAACGGTGCGCCTTTCGATATAGAGGACTTTGGTGTGGTATTGAGCTCGGGCATCCAGTGCCCAAAACACGATTGGTCTTTCGATCTGCACACTGGACGATCTGACCGCGGTAGCTACAAGCTTCAGGTCTGGGAAGTCCAACAAAGAGCTGGTGCAGAGGGCGATGAAATATGGGTAAGGCGAAAGCAAAGGATTGGGTGAATTACCCTTGTTCATCACCATTTTCAGCAGTACATTCAGAAGAAGCAAAAGCATTTCATTGACTGAAAATTCCTTTACAAAGTTCCTTTGGTTTCGTGGTAGTTGATCATCCAATACGCTACAGCTTGATACCCGTAATCTCAAACGTCTGAACGACATTCTTTTCAAAGTACGACCAGAAACGTGTGCCGTTAATGACAGTGTCGCTGTGCTTTCCGTATTGTTCCCCGGAACCAATCGTGGTTGACCAACGAGTGACTGCTGCACCAGACGCAGGACGTTGCGAGAAACCTGAGAGCTCAAAGTTGATGTACTGTGCATTGTCCCAGTTGACAGCTACAATGATCAGTTTTGATTTGCTGGCATCGTAGGCGGCGACGACGTTGTCACCACCACCGTCGAGAATCTGCATGCCTGGGCGAATATGCCTTGCGAATTGGGCAAGGACATAGTATTTCTGCGTAGGAGAACCCACCGTCTTAGCATCGTTGTCGGCGACAATCAATCCCCAGCCTCCTTGGTCAAGGACTTGCCAGTATTCCCAGGCTACGGGCTTGAGATATCGGAAATCGAGCAACAGATTACTTGCCATCTGCTGGCCCGAGGCTTCGCCGTCGCCATACTCGCTGTTGTAGACTGGCTTCCCAGCCTTTGTGGCCAGGTCGTGAACTGCAACACGGTCGCCACTTCCATACTGATAGCCGTGTACATTGACACGTGCAATTTTGGAAAGCGCGCTGCTTCCAATACTTCTGAGATTGCTGGCCGCTTGGTCGTAGTAGGATTCGTCCGATGCTGCAATGACAGTCGCTAAGGAACGGCTCTTGAGATGCTTGTCGAGGTGGCCAAGAATCGTAGCTTGGGTGGCTACGTCAATATGGCACCCCTCTTGAGTACCGTCAGCCTTCCACCAGTTTGCGCTTGGCTCATTGAACGGATCGACCGTCTCGAATTCGATGCCGAACTTGCTCTTGAAGACTTGAGCAACCGTTGCCATATAGACGGCGTGCTGCTCTAGGTTCCACGACTGGATGTTCTCCGATCCATCAGCAGCTCCGGACGGGTTGTGGTTACGCGTCATCCACCACATTGGGCTGTTGCTAAACAGTTCAGTCTTCTCGACACCCCTTTCAATTGCCTTCTGAAGTGCCTTTCGTTGGTTGACATCAACGTTCCTATATCGAGTATTCCAAATCAGTGAGTAATATCTCAGAATCCTCAAGTGCTCTCACCAGTTCCAGCTCGCAGAGTTTGGGTCAGAGCTCGTCCAATCCAACCAGAATCCCTCCATCTGCCTCGACCTCTTGACATTGGGCGACACCACCATCTTCTCTGTGCCGATCGTGTTCCAGCTACACGCACCAGCATTGTAACGTGCATGGTTGAAGCCCAGACCGGGTAGTGTAACACTGCCAAACTTGGTGTCCTTGAGTGTGAAGAATATGTCCGCCAGATCGTCCCGGTCACCAAACTGTTGAGCCCACCATGCCAACGAGGTTCCCCATCCTTCCCAGGTTCCCCAGTTTGATTTGGGGTTGATTGTCCTTGTGATGTCAGCGTTGACACAAAGGCCACTCGTGAGCACGAGGGCTATCTCAGTAAGGGTAGGAGCACGCATGGTGACTAGGACTTGTAGACAACAAAAGCGACGACGGTGCACAGAGCGTTACCATCTGTCCCTTTTTATGTAGACGCACGACATCACGCGGTCCCGTTTTACTTGTTTTGAGTATAGTATCCTTGCATTGGAACGCTACCAATACTCCAAGGAACCCACGCCGTTTGTGCTTACAAGTAACAACGCATACCAAGAGGGCCCGTCGCTGTAGTGCTAGCACGTCTCGGCCTTTCTTTGCTGCTTAGCTACTTCTTTTTTAAGAAAAGGTCCCGAACTCATTTCCGTGACTATATGCCATCATAGATCAATGTCAATGGTTAGAGTTCACACTCTATTCCTGAATGGCTCGCAACTGCTCATGGGTTCGATCATATGACGTCGAGGGTTGCTTTCCCCTCATGTTTGCCCACGTCCATAGGCCGGAATAATGACCAGTACAATTTTTCCGCTTACAGCACCTTCCGACTTAGTAGTTACTATATTCGTTATCCCCATAACCCAAATGGCCTGGTGTACGAAGATCTTAGGAACAACGGGTAATGCATCCGCGCTCCGAAGAATTAGATTGGCAGATTACGTTGGACGTAAGAAAAGCCGAGGTTATACCGTAGTACCCATCTTGGCCTCCTACCATGAAGCGCAGCTGACCATTCAAAACCATGTCGCCGGAAGAATTTCTGCAGTATTATTCCCAGATTTGCTCTGTGAGACGCTTATGCTTCTCGGGCGCCAGTCTGAACAAGTAAATGGACATCGAAGCCATTCCATATACGTAACACTATTCTGTTGCGGTGACCATGACGACAGAATGAAAGGAGAACGTAGCGAGAATGTGAGAATCCCACAACCACTGCATTAACTAGCGCGGTCAAATTTCTATGGGTCCTTTTATGAATCCGTTCGCCATGAAGTTATGTTTGTGAATAGCAGCACTTCTTATCGCAATGATTTGGCTATATTTCAAACAGCGTTCAGACGCATGGCTGTAGAAAGCAGGTACACCGCGGTGATCAAACGCCACCCTAGCAAATTGCAAGATCCCCAAAACGAACATATTTGAACCACTAAATTCGTCGCATCCAGATTCCCAAAGACAGAATGTAGACTCCACAGCTTCATATTCAAGTGGAGATAGATTGCAAAGGCCAGACCATAGAAGATACTATGTTATCTACAGGATTATTTCACTCCCCCTTTTTTCAATTTAGTTGTAGAAATCTACCAAGCAGCCAGCATCTTCAAAGTGCAAGAGCAAAATCCCAAACCTGTACCTTGCGGGTCGGAAAAGGGCCCCCTTGCCTAACAAAAACACTCAAAACACCAAAGTTTTTCAATCTAGTCTCGTCGACCAAAGGCTCGCCAGCAGAATTGGGAATATCTGCCAGCTTCTTCCAATCATTGTAATTCGCGCCTGCTGTTGCGGCCCAGAGCTGAATCGTCATCTTTGGCTGGTCTGGTAGGATGGCAACGACGTTGTCACCCGTAGCAATAATCTTGCCGCGGTAAGCAAGATATGGTGGGGGCGAAAGGCCAGGTGCCTTGATTGCATTTTTACTAAAGGTTCCTTGGGGGGTTCGCATGTAATGGTAAAATTGAGCAGTACCAGTTGTATTGTCGCGCATCAATGCATGGAAACGGCCCTTTTGGTCTGTACACTGGGCCTCTTGGTTTATGATTTGGCTGTTCTGGGGTATCGAATAAACCTTGACCCCGGGTGTTGAAGGCTTCATTGGTACGGTGACGGCCTGGCCATTGGTTTGTTTCCAAGATTTTCCATCATCTTCTGAGAGTGCAAAGTAGAAGTCGTGGTTGGTGCTGGCATCAGGAGTTTCGCGGACGGTCCACGAAACAAATAGTTTTCCTCCCTGATTGCTGATACCGTTGATGTAGGCATTGTTATCCTCGCCTTGAAAGTATTTTCCGACAGCGCTCCACTTTCCCGTACTGGCAGAATACCGGTGGATGTACGAGTCACCAGCACCAGACTGCCCGATTCGAAACTCCATCAGAAGGTCGCCTCCATCGATCAACTCGAAACGTGGGTATGTGAGCGGTGTCCAAGGTCCGGTAGAGCCTGGCAGGCTGTGCTGAACTGCTCCGAAAGCGCTTGCAGACCATTCGGAAGGAATCGTCTTGGCGATACCCGCATTGCTTACACGGTAGTTGAGTGGGACGTCATGGTGATCGAAACTCAGATGTATTCTCCCATCACCGCTGATGCCGACAGAGATGGTGTTGTGTTCGTCGAGTGTGGTCTGTTCGTAGTCGGTGAAAGCAAAGTACTGCCAACTGCCAACCACAGGTGAAATCTTTCGTCGCCCAAGGTTAACATAATGTTTGCCATATCCAGAAGCTGTCTTGTAGAATGCGACGTATTGGTAGTCTCCGAACGTTGTCAAGGCGTGCTGCTGGAATGATAAACCGTTAAGGCGTACTGACCCCTGCACATCATCTGTAATATTAAAGTTGCTGATCGAGGTGACTGAGAGGGCGGAGATTAGGGGCGTGAGAGCCACCGCGGCCAACCAGGAAAAGGGCCACTTCATAGTGGCAGATGATGACTTTGAGTTGACAAGGTGATCATCGCATTCATGCCTGTCACGGTCGTGACAACACGGTCGCAATGATATATATAGTAGCTGTTAGGGGAACCAGGGCATACATGGTATTATTCCTGGAGTTATGATTCGATACATCGTATCGTGCCGCCAATAGTAAGTAAGCCAGTGGCTAGCTCAGGCGCTTTGATTGTCGTGATCGGATTTTCGGGGGATTGCCAGCACGAGGCGGGGAAACTGGGGTAATAGCCTATCACGTGACCACATGGATACGTTACCTGTCTTGGAACGCGTGCGCTTGTGGCTTTCCATGCGAACATGAGCATTTTGACGTCAAGTCGGTTCCGTCCAATCCACCGCGATAAAAAGGGCGTAAAGTTCGACAAGAAACAAGCCAGAAACCATTCAACTCAACATGACGTCGTGTAACCGAGGTTCTGAGTGAGCTTGGGACTGTACAGCAGCACCTGTTCCGGACGTACGCTACGAAACCCATCCAAACAGCCTCGACCCTGTCCACTACTCTTTTTTTTATTCTTCCAGCACGACATGAGCCTCCCAAATTCAAAGACTGTAGAAAAAACGATGCAGCTTGCTTGAAGAGAGAGCCGAAATGCCGAACTCTACGTGATAACAGCCATAGACTAGAGGTACTAGGAAGCAACTCGCTACCAAATATGGCAGGAGCGACTGCAGCCAAGGGCGACTCTCTTGGCAAGTACTCCAACAGGCAAAATGCGCGTCTTGACTGACGTATCGGCTATCAACAAGAGTTGAGGAAAAGAAGAAAAGTGTATTGAATAAGAGGTTGCGTGCGCCGGTGGTAGGGTTTGCGTTTCCGTCCCCATCTTCAAGTGATACAGGTCAAGCATGAGACCACTCTCGATTGGGCTGTTCACAGCATCTGCGATTGCACAATCACAATATGGAGAGAACCATGTCGCCGTGAATCTCGACTCGCAGCTGTTGGAGCAATCTGCATTTCGCGCGCCAAATGTGACGCTCTACAGTCCTGCCTTTATGCCAAATGCTTCGTTTGATCCTGGGTGGTCCAAAGGCACAGAAGGTGCAACTTCACACGATCAATTGGGTACGGGAACTCCACTCCTGAATACCATGACTGAGCGCAACAAAACTCTAACGCTCCCACAGAGCAATTCCTCAATGGCCTTGCAGCGAAAAACCCGTCGTGGATGAAATACCAGGTTGCGGATTTCCTTAGCGAGGAGGGCAGGACATTCCCCTACGTCCTTCTCTCTACGTCGGCTTCAAACGCCACCTCAGAAAAGATCAAGGTATGGATCCAGGGCTCAGTCCACGGTAATGAGCCGGCTGGTGATGAAGCAACCCTCGCTTTGCTCGGAGCCATGGACCGCGACCCAGAATGGGCAGCAACTTTCCTAGCCAGCATGGACATCCTCGTACTTCCACGCTACAACCCAGACGGCAATGCCTACTTTCAACGTACACTAGCCTCGAATTTCGATCCTAACCGTGACCACACCAAGCTTGTGCGCCAGCAAACCCGGGACATCAAGAAATGGTTCAACGCCTTTTCGCCAAACATTGCCCTCGACTTGCACGAATACGGCGCTGCGACACTGTACGCTGGCAACTACAGTAACGCAGCTGATGGCATGTACAGCCATGCTAAGAACCTAAACATACATCCAGCTATCCGCGACCTCGCCGAGACGCTCTTTGCCCCCGCAATCAATGCGTCGCTTGCTGCTCGCGGCCTCCGAGGCGAGCAATACATAACAGCTGAGAGCCGCAACCCGCCGCGCCTCGTCGAAGCCGGCACAGACGGAAAGATTGGGCGCAATGCTATGGGTCTGACGCAGTGCATCACGTTCCTCTTCGAGACCAGAGGCATAGGAATTGCCAACCAAGAGTTCAAGCGCAGGACAGTATCCGGACTACAGATGATACTCGGCGTCTTGGAAACGGCAAGAGATCACGCCGACAAGGTTAAGACAACAGTCGACGATGCCATTGCGGATTTTATGGCCAGCAACGAAGATATTGTCGTCACTGACTATGCTTCCTACTCGCCCCGTACTTTCACCATGGTCGATCGCCGCACTGGCGCAATTGTCCAGCTGCCCATCGAATTCGCCAGCAATACGCCCGCAACCGCTAACCTTACGCGCGCGAGACCTCAAGGCTACATAATCCCTCGTGGTTGGACTGATGTTGCCGACCGACTAGCTGCATCTGGCTTGGAAGTCGAGACCATGTCCGAGCCGTTCCAAGGCGAGGTCCAAGTTTACAACATTACTTCGTCCAAACTTGCTTCTTCGTATTACGAGGGCGCCATTCTGAATACCGTCACTACAGAAAGCTCACTACAGCGGGTTTCGTTGCCGGCCGGAAGCTTCTTCGTGAGCGCTGCACAAAAGAATGCAGCTTTGGCGTTTGTCGCGCTTGAGCCCGAGAACATTGACTCTTACGTCTCTTTTGGATTGGTGCCAATGGAGGTAGGTGACCAATATCCCGTGTTCCGGAAGCTCTGAGCACATGGACCAAGTGGCATTCGAGGCGATTTGAATACGAGATACATTTTTTTTTTTCGTTTGATAGACTGGATCTTGGAATCAACATGTGAGTGGAAACATGTCTTTGTCCAAAGTATCTAAACTATAGAGAGGCCTTCTCGAATATTACAAACATTATCACCGTCCATTAGATACGTGGTGACCTCGACCAGAATGCATGAAACTTTATGCTGGAGCGTCATCTCCACTCTTTGCGCGCTTGGCGTCCCTTTCTTCACCTGCCGCCGTGTCAGCGCGTCGCTTACCCTCGTCTTTCCTCGCACTATCCTTTTCTTCCCGGGCAACACGCCGGGCCTCCTTGTCCTGCTTTTCCTTCTCCTTTCGAAGAGCCTTGCTCTCAAACTCGTGCCAATCTCCCTCGAGCTCTTTCAATGCCTCGGCCCGTTTTGGCATAGGGGCTTCACTGGTAAAGAAAGGATGTTCGAGCACATCAGCCGCGGTTGGACGTGCATTTGGATCAAAGAGGAACATGGCCTGAAGCAGCTCAAAAGCCATGGGACTAACACGCTCTTTGTACTTTTCCGCAAATGTTGATTTTTTCCGTTCAGTTGGCCGAAGGAGCTCGAACCACTGCATGTCGACGATGCCAGGCCAATCCTGCACAGTGGGTGTGCCAAGAACGTTGTAAATCTTTTCCAACTGGCTGATTTCTCCACCGTCACCGGGGAAGATGGCATGCCGAGTAAAGATCTCCACAAGTACACATGCCGCTGACCAAATGTCGACCGCTGGCCCGTACTGCGTCTCACCAAGTAGAAGCTCTGGCGACCGATACCAAATGGTGATGACGCGGTTCGTGTAATCCAGTTTTCCACTCTTCGCGTAGAAACGAGCAAGACCAAAATCAGCTAGTTTCAGTTGCCCTGTGTTTGACACGAGGATATTGGCTGCCTTGATGTCGCGGTGCAGAACTCCACGGCGATGAAGGTAATCAAGTCCTTCAAAAAGTTGCTTTGCCAAGTCTTTCTTGTGAGATTGCTCGAGCTTGAATGTTGGATGGTTCAAGAGGCCAGTAAGATCGTGAGACAGGTACTCGAAAACCATGTAGCAGTCGTTTTTCTCGACCATGACCTCTCGTAGATTGACAATGTTGGGATGATTAAGAGACTGTAAGAGTTTGACTTCGCGAATGGCGGTGACCGGAAACTGCAGAATGTTAGCAAAGACACTTGTAACTAGTAAGATGTATACATACGCCATCGCGTTCGCCCTCCATACGGATCTTCTTCAGTGCAACCATATCCTTTGTGTAAACATGCACGCCCTTGAAGACCTTTCCGTACGTGCCAGATCCAACGACCGACTCATTGCCTGGTTTTCTGTAGTACACGGATTCCGAGGCTGCATGTTCCGGCGTCAGTGTCGGTCGTGGTTTTTCTCTTGTCTTTGTTATGATCTTCGTTTTTGGTACATGGGGAGGAGGTGTCCGTCTGTCTGGTCGAGCAATTGGACGGGTGTCAGGGCGTGGGTCAAATCGTCTGTCATCAGGTCTGCGTGGGGGGTATGGCTCCCGACGGTCTCGAATGTCTCGCATATCCCATGGGTCTCGCATATCCCGCGTATCCCTTTCTCGAATGTCGCGCGCATCTCGAAGGTCTCGAGGATTCCTAAAGTCTCGATCACGGGGATCCCGGAAGTCTCTCTCTCTATTGCGGTAATAGGGATCGCGAGAATCTCGAATGTCTCGAGGATCTCGTTCGCGAGGGTCTCGGTAGGGTGGCTTGCGATCGTAGTAATTGTCGTACCTACGGTCTCTTTCTCTGACATCTCTTTCCCGAGGATCTCGCTCCCTCACATCCCGATCGCGGTTCCGATCATAGTCCCTTTCCTTGAATTCTCTGTCCCGGTCACTTCTTGGCTCTGCGTAGCGGGGAACCGGGTCGCGCGTTGCTTCGACCTTTGCTTTCGGGTCAAGGAGAGATTCCTTGGAGGCGGGCTCAGCCTTTTCAGGTTCCTCCATGCCCAACTTCGCTTTGCTTGCCGGAGGTACCGGGTTCTTTGTTTTGAGAGAAAACCCGAACCCAGACTTGGTTGTTGTTGGAGGCGCGGCAGATGCTTTGGCTGGAGGAGTGGCCTTTTGCCCTTCCTTTGAACCCTCATCCTCTACCCGTAGGTCCTTTGAAGGGCGGAAGGGATTGTCATCGGCATCGACAGATGTGGTGTCGGCTGTCGTCGGCGGTGCAGGAGGAGGTTGTGGACGTGGGGCTTCTGTGGCGGGACGGCCACCTCTAGTCCCGGACGCGGGTGTCCATGACAGATTCGAAAACTGAGTGGGTGCAGCGCCTCGACCTCGACCGCCAGGTCCTCCAAATGAAGCACCTCCAGCGGGACCCGAAATACGGCGATCAGAGCCATGGAAGCTATTGCCGCGGAAACCACCATGTCCACCTCGATGTGAACTGCTTTGAAATCCTGACTGAGGGTATGACTGATTCTGGTAATAACCAGGGGACTGACTTTGATGATACGGGGATTGGCTTGGAGTGTAGCCATGTGGAGGGGATCTGCCTGGGTTAGTGCAAGGTGGACGAGAATTGGATGAGACTGACCCATGACTTGGATGTGGTTGGTTGCTCCAGCCTCCTCTACCACTGTGGTATGGCGATTGGCTTTGAGGCGAGTACTGATTATGTGAAGGATAGGGTGGGGATTGTTGGAACCCACCACGACCCTGGTAATGGTAGGCTCCTCTCATTTTATCGTCTTCTCTACGACCCCTGGAGGTATCAGAGTTGTAGCCCGACCCAGGTGCTGGTGAACCTCTGCGCGGAATGCGCTGGGCTGTTTGTCTTGACCTCGACCTTGGAGAGGCGGATCGGGATGGGCGGCGTCGTATTGGTATGGCGGGTGAGCGGCTCCGGCGAGGTGATAGTTTAGCCCGCTTGGAGCTAGGAGGCGAGCTTCTGCGGAAAGACGTGGGCGATCGTCTACGGTGTGGCGAACGAGATCTGACGCGTCTGGATCCTCGGCTCCGACTTCTCGTTCGATCACGAAGGGAGCTGGCCTTGTGGGATCTTTCGTACGGTTGATCTAAGGACGGTGTTGACCTTTTGTGAGTCTTCGCAGGGGTCAATGCCCTGGGAGACAATTCACGCCTAGACCTCCTGTCAGGTGAAACCGATCGCTTGTGTGAACGATGCGTTGCGGCTCTGTAGTAGCTATCTGCAGATGGCGACTGATGCTTTTGTGTAACGGGTGCAACGTGACTGCCGGGTGACTCTTGTCGAAGCAGTCGGTCGCGGTCAGAGGTCGTGGGCCGTGAAGAGTACGCCCTCGCGGGAGGCTGACCCGATGAATCTGCACGCCGTGTTCGCGACCTGGAGCGCACCGAGCTGCGGCTTCTTGGCCTCTTTACGCGTTTGAATGACCCTCTTGGGGATGGTGAGCGACTGTGGTGACGTCTCGAGGATGGGGTCGTGTCGCGACGGTGGTGGTGATGGTGGTGGTGGTGGTGTCTCCGGTGGGAGTGGGCAACCCTGTCTGCACTGGCTTCCCTCTCTGAGCCTCGAAAGCGATCCTCTTTCGAGGCGCTCCGACTGCGCCGACGCGTGCGGTCTCGCTCTAAACTCCTGTCGCGAGAACGTCCCCGGCCGTATTTGCCTGATGGTCGGTCGGAGTCGTCGTCGTGGGCGCGATGCCTCGAGCGGTGCCTGTCCGCCCGCAGCGGTGGTGACGAGGTCCTGGTGTCGTAGCTCCGGTCTCGATGACGGTCTTTAGAAGGTTGCCTGGCTCGATCAGAAGATGCCTCTGTTCTCCGCTCGCCTAGATCCTGAGCCCGTCGCAGGGCAGCCATAGAGGCAAGAATGTCATCAGAAGGCGCAAGGTTGCAGCATCAAAAGGTTGGCGGGTCAGAGCCACAGCCTAGCCGAACAGCAAGGACCTCAATCGTTGAACCCCAATCTGATAAGCAAGTAGTGAGAGAGCAGGAAAAGAGAGTGCCACTGCGACCGTGTCCGAGAAGACAATCCGAAATGCGCTGCTTGATGTCAGTGCGCTTCTGAGTGATGCTGTCGTGGCTGCAGACGCTACTGTTGCAGCGCCTTTGCACCCGCCCGTCTTTCGCTTGCCGCTATCGATGACGCCAAGGCCTCGTGACAAGGAGGCCCTTATTGAAGGGCCCATCCATGCCGAATCCATCCCTTCTGCCACCAACGATAGTCTGGTCCTATCCCCATCTGCTGCAGTCGCTGTCTATTTCTTTATTCTGTGCTGTGCGAATCAAGGGCAGTCGGCCAGGCTTCACGATAACTATCTACTGCATGCAAAGGCAACAACACCACCAACTCATGACAAACCCCTCAAACTGGGGAGCGCTTGGAGAAGGCATTTTTTTTTCTCAATTCCGTGCAGAAAAAGATTCGGGTTGGCGACACTCGCTCCGAAGTGAGTGTATATGTCGGCAAGCACCTCGACTGGAATCCGGCGAGTTGTGTTTCCACGGAGAGACAAAGAAAAAAACGTTGTGTTCATATCGGCTGGTTCGTTGATCTGGGTCCGTAGTTGAATATCGCCGGCTCGGGCGAGCAAGACAGTCCACCACGAGAGGAAGGCAGAAGCAAGACATGCTTGTCTTGTTCATGGGGAAGGGCGGGGTAGGAAGAGCATAAGTGAAGGGCGGATGCGCCATGATCCCACAGATAGAAACATGCAGCTTAAGGCCACTGAGTCTAGTTGCAGCCAACTTGCTTTGCCCACCAAAGACTGCCAACAAGACGAATCTCAAGATACCGAGTCCGAGGATGTCGGAAAGCCAACAAAAGCCCGACGCTTACGACAACCTTTTGGGCACATGCTGAGAACATGAGGCGTGTGAACAGTGGGTAGTAGTAGTAGAGAAGGCGCACCCAACCGTGATTGAAAGGTGATGACGGCTAGTAGTCACCAGTAACCCCCCTTCCCCCACCTATTCAGCCGGTAGTAGATGCAGAGCGCACCAAAGGCGATACGGAAGAGGATTAAAAGCTAGGTATGCGGTGATGCGCAGCGGGCAAGTGACTTGCTAGGGTGGCGCAATAAAGGCGCGTCCGAGACTGTCGCGGTCGACGTAACACAATCCGCAATCCTGCCTCGGTCAGGGCAAACAAGCAATGTAGTGTTTTGCGCGTCACGGTGCGCTCATGCCGAAGAAACAGGCGCGCGCTGACATGAGGCGAAGCTTGGTTGCGAGGCCTGACTGTTGGATGGAGCTGTGAGGTCGCGGCAGCGAGGAGGATGGGCGAAGGGATCACCAGGCCCCAGGTGGCTCAGAAAACCTCGTCATCTTGGCCGTCTGCCCGGCACTATTGTTGTCGTCGTAGTCACTGCACTTTGCAGAGAATGAAGAGAAGCGCTGGCCATGAGGCCGATGACGTGCCTGACGGCCAAGGGAGAGTTTGGATGGGGAGGGGCGGGGATGGAAAAGGTGGTGTTGGAGAGAGTGCTACAGAGCATCGGAGGCTCCCTGTTCTGGGCGCCGTCTCTTGGCTCGTCACGTGCCAGAGCGCGCGGTTGTGTGGCGTCGGAGTAGTCTGCGCGCTAATCCGCATTTCGCCGCCTGGGGACAAAGTTATTCTCTTGTAGTCATCCGGACCGGCGCAACCACAAATTCACTGGAAGAATGCGCCCGGTCATTTCGAGTCTTTTTGGCAAATACGCCCTGTGTCTTACGGTAGCCTGACTCGTTGCATACAAACAAAAAGTCCCGACTATCCACCCGCCAGAACATTTATAGCATACTACTACTTCCTCCCCGCCCCCACCATCATGGACGCCCACTCAAGCAAACCACAGTCTGCAATTCCAACGCACATGATGAACGGAGGCTCTCCGCTCAGACTGACTAGTACAGAGGCGCGCGATAAGAAGGAGAGAGAAAATCTCTTTAATGCCATCGAGACATCCAACCGTGGCCGCCAGGTAGTAAATTTCGACGGGCCGACCAGTTACTTCCCTGCAAAGGCCGCTGCTGCAGCCAACCATAGTGACAGCGCATATGACGGGCATGAGGCCATCAATGGACATGGAGAGCGCCAGGTCGACGACGATGGCGCCGTCGTCCAAACCCCCCTTGCAACGAGTCGCGCCCACAGTCCATACACGCAACATCCTACCATCGACTTTGACGGGCTTAGCTGGCCCAGCAAGGGCACACGGCAGAGGAAGGAGGCCACTGAGGAAGAAAAGGCAGAGAATTTGAAGAAGCTGTCGGGCGCGGTTCGGACGATGCTGGAATGCCTGGGCGAGGACCCCGATCGCGAGGGCCTCCTGGATACACCCGAGCGGTATGCAAAGGCGCTGCTCTTCTTTACAAAGGGCTACGAGGAGAACCTACGAGACATTGTCAACGGCGCTGTGTTCCATGAGGATCATGACGAACTCGTCATTGTGAGGGATATCGAGATCTTTTCGCTTTGCGAGCACCATTTGGTCCCCTTCACTGGCAAGGTAAGTAGACGAGACTTTGTGAGATGATTTGGCCATGGTTCCTGACTGACATTGGTCGTATCAGATGCACATTGGCTATATCCCCAACCGCCGTGTCATTGGCCTCTCCAAACTGGCCCGTATCGCCGAAATGTTCGCTCGCCGTTTGCAAGTTCAAGAGCGGCTCACAAAGCAAGTGGCACTGGCACTGTCCGAGATGCTACAACCACAAGGTGTTGCAGTTGTGGTGGAATCGAGCCATCTGTGCATGGTTATGCGCGGGGTCCAGAAGACGGGAGCTACAACGACGACGAGCTGCATGCTTGGTTGTATGCGTTCGCGGGAAAAGACTCGCCAAGAATTCTTAAACCTCATCAACAGGAGGTAACTACAAACAAGTTTCAGTCATTGGCGTTACAATCTGGATTCGGAGTTTGGGGGGGACGAGGAGTTCATCACTCTCGCTGGGTGGCATATTGCGCAGCACGGCATAGACGCGTAGGCCTCTCAACAGGTTCCATTTTTTAATTTGGTTTCTTTTTTTTCAACATCCCTGCCACAGCTACAGATGCATACATGTGGCGACATATTCCTAACTAGGCAATTTCTCTCAAAAGCATTTTGGACCAAGTTGAAACAACACAAACTCCAAGCGGAGAAACGTATCCGAACTTGTGGAGACACAACTCATGCGTTTGGTTTTTTGGGCGACTTGCTTCTTTTTCAATCTCTACTTGACACAACATGTGGGTGAGGATATGAATACTAGAAACCGTTGAAGATGCCGTTAACCAAATCATTCCAAACATGTCGCACTATCATCTTATTTATTTTTTGCTTGTTTTGAAACCACCTGACCCACGCCAACCTGAACATGGAGAAGGTGCACCACGACATGCATCAGCACTACAGTCGCAAACAAGAGTGACAGGACTCAAGGCTTTGGTGGTTTCTGCCCATAGACCAAGGATACTTCCTGATAGGCATGGATGGTTCGATCGCGCAGGGCCTGGCGCATGAGGGCGAGATAGACTTGGACTTCTTCAGGAGTCCATTTCATAAGGGTGGTGAGCAGGTAGATACTCCAGCCTTCTATGCCTTGCTCCCAGTTGATACGGTTGTACAACCCTAGTTCTTTGAAGCGCTTGTCGGCCGGCCAGCCGCCAATGGGTAGTTTCCAGCGATGCTCGACAACATTGATGAAGCCTGCTGCCTCAATACCAGCCTTTGCCTCGTCGGCAGTGCGTAGAGACTTCCCGAATTTGTCGCCAAGCTCAAGGGAGATCTTACCCCACTTGTCAAAGATGGAGTCAGGAGTCACTGTACCGTCGTCGGATTTTGGAACAACGGACATTTCTAGCTGCTCTATAAAGCCACCTGGGGCAAGATGGCTGGAATGAGCGTTAGCATAAGACATGGAGACGCAGGTCAGCAGGCTTTGTCCCTTGGGTGACATACTCGAACGCTTCTCTGTAAAAGGTGGGCCAATCAGCAACACAGCCAAAGAGAGATCGTGCATGGATAAGATCGAAGCTCTCTTTGCGGAACAGCCATGGTTCAGTGAAATCGTCGACCTCAAACCGAAGGTTCGGAGGAATCATCGAGGGTTGGGTGGGGCTGAGGTCGGTTCCCAGGACCTACGTGGGCGGGTTAGAGCAGAGTTGACGCACTCTCTGACCGTAGCATACGGACCTCGCATGATGGATATCTGTCGGCAAAGTCACTGTTGGCTATGTGTCAGTCTATGCAGCAGAGACATGCAAAAGGCAAGACACTGACATTGCCCAGATTCCTAGTAGGTTAGTCGGAAGCGGCTCGCAACTTAGGTTGTTTATTGCATACCTGTGCCAGTGCCCAAGTCTAAGACGCGCTAGATGGCAAGACAATGGTCAGCATGGGTTTCAAGGACTTGATTTGCCCATAATCAGACGTACCATGGGGTCCTTTTTCAAGGGGGCCATGATCAATTCGCCATCTAGCAGGAGAAGGCAGATATGGTGGCTAGATGGTCAACATACGAATGCATGGGTGAGGTACTGGGGTTTGCATACACAATGTCCAATTGCTCAGCCTGGGTCTCATCATTGGGACCCCCTGTAGGAATTGTCAATCCAGAAGCGGCACAAGTAGATTGGCAGGTGGCGTACAGTATGCGCCCTCTTTGTAGGCGTGGTAGCGGCGGCCGTTGCGGTACTTGTAGTTGATGACGGCTGACTTGAGGGATGTGGTCTCGCTTTTGTATGCATATGTCAGAGGAGGCAACGTGCTGGATTTATTGTGCGAGAGAGAGAGAGAGAGAGAGAGAGAGAGAGGCCAGTAGGGGTGCAAGACTTACGATGCCGAATCATCGCCAAAGGCGGAATCGGTCTCGTCCGAGTCCTAGGGTGGGCCGATTAGAGGCGTGCTAAGGGCGGATGGCACCGGTACGGCACAGGTACATGGGCTTACAAGTGCAATTTGAGCTCCAATGTCAGCCATGGCCAGCGGCGGGTTTCACAAAGGGACCGTGGTTGCGCGGGGTTGCAGATGGTTAGGGTGAAGGAGAAGACAGAGGCAGAGACCCTACAGGGCAACCAAGGCGATTCCCAGGCCACCGTCACGGCACGGCACGCTGGCTCCGCTTGCGCCACTTGGCATGAGTATCATGATGCACGTCTCCAGCAAGCAGAGCTGGACGGAACGGAGCCATCCATATCAACCAGCATATTCCAATGAAGCCAGCAGCACAAGCCTCAGATCCACACACATGCACAAGAACCAGAGCCGTGCACTGTTCAGTCCCGTTCGGCAGCCGTTGCGATCCCCCTGCCAAATAGCGGAGCCTGCTGCCACTCCAAAAGCCAATGCCGCCGCCAGCCTCGCATCCGGCTATCGCCTTTTGCCTTTACGCTTCTGTTCTGGCGCTTCTGGTTGGTCATTTTGCGACGTAATCTACTCGACCTTCCTGCCCCGTCGTCATGGACGGCGTGGACCACGTTCAGCCTGGAACGTTGCCGTAGCCAGGCCAGACCAGAGGAAAACATACAGCGACCGTTGACCCTCCCTTTCTTTTCATCCCAACTCTGCCATGTCCGTCCTCGACTACGTACCCGACACGGCGGTGCTGCTATCCGCGGGGCTGGCGGCCCTGGTCGCCTACATCATCGGCACTCTGACGTACAATGTCTACCTGCACCCACTGGCCAAGTTTCCCGGCCCGCCTCTAGCTGGCGCTACCGTCTACTGGAAGGCCTATGTCGAATGCATCGCAAACCGCTCCTTTTGCCACTATCTGGCCGAGTTGCATGCTCAGTACGGTGAGATCATCTGTCTGGCGCTCCAGAAAGCTCATCACTAACATTTGCCCAAGGTGATGTTGTTCGTGTCGGGCCCAACGAGGTAAGCAAAGTCGTTACTACGTAGTGCGAAACATGCATCGACAGCCGGCCATTCCTCGGCCGTATCGCTCCATCTACACACTAAAGCAGGTACCCAAATGCTGACAAGTCTCTTATAGCTCCATTTCGCCAAACCTCAAGCCTACCATGATATTTACAACAACAAGAACCGCTGGGACAAGGAAGCCCATCTCTACCAGAGCTTCAACGAGGATAGATCCAGTTTCGGCTTTCTGACTTATGCCGAGGCCAAGGATCGCAAGCATGTGCTGAACCCAGCTTTCTCTCAAGCTGCCATTCGAAGTGCAGAGGGCCTATGTGTCGACAAAGCCAGGGCACTGTGCTCAGCTCTCGAGCGTCAAGCCATGGCCGACAAGAGTACAGATCTCTTCTACGCCTTCCGCTGCATGAGCGTCGATGTCATCACCACTCTATGCTTTGGCAATCCCATCAATGCCGTTGATGTTCCTGACTTCAAGGCTCCAATTGTCGTTGCCTTGGACGCATCCACGCCGGTCTCTCTCTACTTTAAATATTCTGACTTGTTTAAAAACTTTATTTTGAAGTGCCCTCCAGATCTCTCTAGGAAGCTCAGCCCGTTGACCGCAGGCCTGATTGACCTTAACCAGGTATGCTTTTCTTTTCCCTTAGAAAAAGGAGAACTCCTTCTATGATATTTAGGCGCGAACAAGATCTTCGGTGTTTGCTGCTAACAGCCTCACAGCTACTCATGCAGCAAATCAACGATCTGACAAATGACCCGGAAAAACTTAAACTTCTTCCTCACAACATGACAATCTTTCATCGCTTGATGGATCCTGAAGCTCACCGTGACAAAAAAGTGCCTTCGGCCGGCAGCTTGTATGAAGAAACTCAAGCCCTCATGTTCGGAGGCGTAGATACTGCTGGAAACACCCTCATGGTTGGATCCTTCCATCTGCTAAAGGAACCCGGCAAACTGCAAAAGCTAAAGGCTGAACTCTCCGCAGCCTGGCCCTCTCTTCACGGCGCCGAACCCAATTTGAAAGACTTGGAGGATTTGACCTACTTGAATGCCGTCATCAAGGAATCCCTCAGACTCTCATCGGGTGTCACTGCTGGCCTCTTACGTGTGGTCCCTGCCAATGGGGCCGCCATTTCCGGACATGTTGTGCCCTCAGGCGTGCGTACAATTCCAACCCCCCGCCACGACGCGTAGTGTTACTGATTTTGCACCAGACCGTCGTGTCGTGTGGCAGCACCTTTGTCCACTACAATGCAGACATATTTCCTGAGCCGGACAAGTTCATTCCTGAACGCTGGCTCGAGAATCCCGAATTAGATAATTGGCTGGTGGCCTTTTCCCGCGGTCCACGCATGTGTTTGGGCATCAAGTAGGTGGATTTCAAAAAGCTGTCTGAGCTAATCATTTAAGGAACAAAGCTAACAAGTTATAGTCTTGCATGGGCAGAGCTTCGCCTAGCATTCGCTCACGTCTTCCGGAAATTTGACATGGCTCCCTCAAAACCACTGTAAGTCTTATCATTTCCGCTTCTCTTGAGTATAGGTCTTTCGCATCTTTGTGTAACATGCTAATCAAAAGTAGACCAGAGACACTGTTATGGCGAGATGTCTTCTTGCCATATTACTACAGTGACCATCTAGAGGTAAAAATGCAACCGGTACAGGTATAAGCTTCCCATGCGAACATAACAGCGAACAAGGGGATAGAAATCTAGATTCGAGGCTACTGGAGAAGTAATAGGAAGAAAAAATTGGCCTTGTCTAGTTTTGAGAAAAATGGTATCATGTTTGAAATAGGAAATTAGTCGGTCTTCTAATAATACATCAGGATCATTAAAGCATGTTGGGTATAAGAATAGCACACGTCTAGTCCCCTAAGGAGTAGCGCCTTCGTGCATCCTGTCCCAAGCATCATACCATCCTTTCATCTCCCATCTTCTCGCCCGTAGCCAGTGTTTCGTCTTTTCGTTTCCATAGATGTACGGCTGCGTCCACCACTTTTCGTGGACACTGTACAAGCCCTTCTCAATGTCGATGTCGTTGGGACATCGAATATTCCACGTATACGCAAGTTCGCGCCAGGGCATAGGGCCATCCCATCGATGCACAAAATTGATCAGGTTCTGCTCGGGATACTTGGAATCGAAGGAATGCGGTGTGTCGATGAGTGTCTTGTAGTGCTCAAAAGCATCCAGCGAAGGAGCGAGTATAAAGAAGCCAGCGTTCATAAGTCCGAGTTTCTTCAGCCCCGTACCAGGGCCAGGAGGAAACGAATGGGTCGAGTCCCAGACTTCCGAGTTGGACGCAAGCAAGTAGGTCGGAGGTAGCGTGCTGTCGTTGGATGGCTTGGTCGCAAGCAACTGTGCAGCTGGATCGTTGAACACGGGGTCGAGCGACTTGAGTAGCATTGAGTCGCCGTCGAGCATGAGGATTCGGTCGTATTGTGTCATCTCCCACGCCCGCATCTTGGTCATGACATCGTCCCACCGGTGTTGCTCAGGCTGGAGCCATCCATCGTTAGGCGTGTGCAGAAACTCGACCGGGTACACAATAGCACCGTCCTTCTTCAAGCGGTCGCGCCGCGACTGCGACACTTTAGGCGTCACCATGACTATGACATCGTGCTCGGTTCGCGTCTCCGGGTTGTGTACCAGCTGCCATACCAGAATGCGTACGGCGACGAAGTAGTTATCCTTTTCTAGATCGTCGTCTGTTTCGACCGTACCAGACAGAAATGTCATGTATGCCAGTTTTTCCTTTCCACCAGAGGTTTTGTTTGGCGCTAAGACGTATTCTGGTGGGTCTGGGATGACGGGCTTTTGTTCAGCGGGCTCTGGTTTCGAGGATCCGATAATCTTTGGTATGGGTATCTTCTCCAAGGCCTGGTGCATGGTGTGGCTCTGCATGGCGAGGACAATACATATTGAAACAAGAACAGTAGAAGCGAGTGTGATTCGGAGCCATCGTTGGTTGAAGGGGGTAGTCCACGACTTCATTTTCGCGAAGTATGCTGGAGCGGCGGCACACCCAGTTCAAGGCCGCAGAGGGGGTACCCATTCTCTTATTACATATGTACCTGCGGCCCATCTGGCTAGGTCTTAGTGAGCTAAGGCGCAAGCAATCACCAATTTCCAACAACAGCGAGCAGTCTTTGCCCCTTCACGCTTCGCTTCGGCATGCGCGCCGAAACTAAGCCACTGCCAAAAGGCTTGGCACTGAATCCCACAGGGCATCGCAGTCACTGATACGCACGTCGTTGTTCAGTAACGGTACTACCCGCTGTCGACTCGGTCAGACTTCATACGCTTATCATGAAGATTCTCGTCTTTCATACTACATCCGGTTTCTGCCATCCCGATGATCACGGCCTTTTTCCCAAGCTTCAATCTGCTGTCCGCCACTTTACAGTGAGGTGTGTCCAACAGGTAATGCATACGTACATCACCCTTCTGGATAATTAGCGTGGAGGCAAACTGGGGCCTAGAAATCCCTTCAGGCGACCAAGCTCCAGTGCGCTTCATGCGCATGTTCACGAAGGGCTGTAGCGAGGGACACGTCTTTTAGGCGCACGCTACGAGGCTCCAATCACAGACTCAAATTGGGCTCGTATGTCTCCTTTGCAGGATGATGAGGCCGAGTGCGTACATAAGCGCTAACCTGCACAAGGGCCGCTATCCCACGTTGACGGTTCTTCGATTCCCAAGGCGCCGCCAAGTAATGAGTGAAATTGCTTGCGCCACCACAAGAATGCCGTTGCGAATCCAGATTCACCGGTGACTTGTACACATGCGGATACGTAGAGCCTTGCATTATCTCCCCCAGAGAGGCAGCTCACAACTGTAACCTATCATGTGACTTTAGCCGCGGTACTTATTTTTTTCTTTTTGCTGAGCCCGCCTTGGCAATGCCAGTGACTGGATGGGAAAATACTCGAGTAATGAGCGCGGCAGATAGAGGGTCCTAGCGCTTGGGCTCTATTGGAGCGTGGTCCAGCACTGAATTTGTGCGCTAATAATACATCAATCCAGACCTAAGTGGACACCTCCATGTGGTTGATCCACTACCAACGAAAGCCCATGTTTCCAAAGCATGTCTCTTATACCAGAATAGGCCATCACGAAGACATCGTATTCCTATTCCTCACGCAAACTTGGTAAGGGGGGGGGATTACCATCGATAAATATCTGAGTTTCTTTGGCTATCGGCAGAGTCACATACCAGTCTACATGCTCGGGCTGTTCCAGGTTTTGTGAACAACACAGGCAGGTCGCCGCTTAAGAGAAACTCCAAAATAGATCTGCATCGACAGACACATAATACATCACCGCCTCAACTCACCTAGTGAACAGCGCAAGGCCATTCTCGCTTCCTCCAACTTGTACACTCAAACCGACTTTCCCATAGAAGCCACGATTCTTCTCACCACACAGGACGCTCGCACAAGTGTTGGGGCCTTCTTTTTTTGCTTCTTCGACACCCCACTGTGCCAAAAGCTTGCCGATGCCTTGTCCTTGATAGTCAGGATGGACACCGCACACATGCAGGTCCCAGCATTCGCTTCGATGACCAGTCCAATGCACTTCAGAAGCCTCTACAGCTTCCTCGAGCCAAGACGCTTTTAAAGGGTCAGCGGCACGATTCGGATAGATCCTCGTCATTACTGCGTGGAATGTACGAATACTCGGAGCAATTATATTTCCTGTTCGGTTTCAGTGTGCAAGATTGGTTGTAATTGCTCAAGCTGATCTTACGTGGATCTAATCGGCCCAGCTCCCTTTGTCTCCCGCCTTCGCCAAGTCTTCGCCAATCCGCAGCTCCAGCAACAGTCTCTTTACCCTCCTCATCCGTAGTGGTCACTACCATGAACTGGTGACGCCAATCCCAGAAGCGCTCTCTCACGCCGCGAAGTAGAAAGTAGTGTACATCGTCGGGATAATTGGCACGATGAGGATGCATCAAGTTGCCGATGATCTCATCGTCGAAAAATGCCTTGTACCACACAGCGGCTATCGCATTGATGTCGGATAGCCGCGCCTCCCGTAAGGTGTGTGTTGCCGTCCGCTGGTCCCGAGCTTGACGTGTCTTCGCCGCATTTGATTTTGAGACGATGTTCATGCTGTCGCTAGGCAACTGTCATCTTCAAGGGATGCATTAAGGTTTGAATATCTCATCGCTGATGTATATACCATTTGAGAGGCCTGGATAAACTCATCAGCAAACCCACGCTACCCCTGTTAACCAGCAACAGGGTTCAAAGGATCGGCTCCGCGGACACGGCAATCAGGTCGGTCCAGGGCGGAAACATTTAAAGGGACCGGAGTGACACACTCACTCATACCGGTATTCAATCCATATACAGGTAGCGCTGGAGCGACTGAGTCGTGCAAGGATGTCTGCGGCACGGCGGAGCGGGGCACGGGTGGGCCAGGTGCACGCTCGTGCAAACCCTCAATGCCGAAGAACCGCTTTGGTCAGTCAAAACCTCGTGTTAGCCTGGTTTGCATTCAGAAGATGCAAACATGTAGCCTCAATCTGACCGGCATCTTCAACAGAGCAACAGCTTATACCTTAACGTGTTATCCTGTTTTCTTCGATCTGCATTTGAAGGATGCTGTTAGGCGTGCCATGTCCGTTACAGATCCCTGCTTAATCCTGTTTACCCAACGGTCCGAGCGGATGCTACGCGGGTAACGAAGTCTTTGGCAGCCGCCACTATTAGGCGATCCATGTTTCCGTTCGGATCTAGAACTTTCATTCCGGGTGCAAAAAAAGGACTGCTATACGCGGTTGGTCCTTGCCTGTTTCAGGACATGCCGCAGCACATACGGGTGCAAGGCCAATTTTAGCATTCTAGGATTCTAACGAAGGAGTTCAATGAAGTGGTCAGATTGCCTCGAGAAAGCGATCGGCGTAGTGCACGAACAAACACACATTCGAGTGACATGATCAACGGTACCAACAACATCTAGCCATGTACGATTGACTGCAATCTTCAGAAAAGATCACCGCCTTCTTTTCGAAAACAAAGAGGTTTGCCAAAGAGCGTATGATTGAGAATGTGCTTAGTGACGCTAAATAACGCATAGTTTAAACAAAGAGAAAGCAAATATTGGCCTCCAGTGGCCTTATCCGTGATTTGGAGTGATTCCGACATCTCCCGCCAGTTTGTTTGAGACCAAAAATATACCAAATCGATCTACGAAAGGCTTTCCTGTATATCGTACAGTCCTTCTATACACAGTAGAACTAGCAGCTTCAAATGAGGTACTGGCGATTCTGGTCACAATTATAGAAGAACGAGCTTGCTCTCTATGGAGGGACTTTCGTAGATTGACAATAGAATTCCCTTGAAGATGTTTCAAATGATGAAAATTTCTGATACATAACTCTACTCCGCATCTGTAACCATCCGTCTTGCTATACCTTCGGAAAGACATATTGACAAGATGATTTCTTGATGAAGTGGTTGATAGAAAATGAGTAGATATAAATGCGGCCACTCATCTCACAACAGCGGACCAGCGGTTGCAAGTATCTGTTCTTCGGATCAACATTCGTTGTCTGATTTCGTTCACGTTGTAGTAGTTACACGACCTAATTGATCGTCGATCATGGAGAAAGTTTGCATACTCACAAATAACAACAAAGGGCATCACAGAATCTGACTGTAGTGTTCGCACGCGTGAATTAAGATAGGCCTTCAGCAAGGTTGGCTATCCACAACTGATTTGCCACTGCTTCCTCATAGTTTATTGCCAACATAGTTGTTTTGGCACACTTGTTTCCCTAAGCTTATAAGATTGGTCCTCATTTCTATGCCTTGCAACATCGGTGTAAGCTTTGTTTCATTACCATATGTGGGGTTGCAAGCGTAATACTTGATGCCCACAATCACTCAATTAGCTGATCAATTCAAGATGCGCGTGGCACGAAACAAGCCGTCCAAGCCTGGTTCAAGCTTCCTCTGCAATGTAAGCTGCAGTGTGGCGGCTGCAAGAGAAATGTGGATACATTATGATTGGATATCCATGGTGGAACCACCCGTTCTTCCGTGCGGTGGATAGAATCTACCGACAGCTTTGATTCACCCGGTCCACACCGAAAATCCTGAGCCAGACCTTAAACAGCAGGTGTCCATGATTCAAAGTGATGTATGCATATCGCTACAGCAGCTCAATATTTACGCCCTGTCCGTCATGTTCTGACAAAGTCGTTGAAGGGAGATATTTTTCCTTGATGCGTTGATTTGGATACTTTTCCGACAAGACCAATGGGATCGCGTATGATTAGCTTTTCTAACATGGCTGGGAATCACAACAATAGCTATCCAAAACAAAACGTTTTAGTTTTACTTTGGAGAGAGCTCCAAGGAATTTGAAATTAGACAAACTCTTGGGATGTAGTGCTTGAAAATCTATACCGTTAGCCCAAGCGTTGGGGACTGTAAGATGAAAATCTCACTACCTGCATCTGCACCTAGTCATCATGGCATGCTCCTCCGAGTTAAGGATCCAAGTTGTGGAACTAGTGGGCCGGGTAATGTGGCAATGAACCATGTGTAACAATGCACTCCAATAGTACCCTTCTGTCAAACATCAAGTGGGTCGCATCGTCTCTTTTTGCGCCAACATAAGATAGAAAGTATGTCCAAGTCTACAAATTTCACCTATTCTATTATTTTACGTGATTCTCAAGTAGAGTTGCAGCAATGGATCGCCGTAAAGAAGCCCACTTCCAGGTAGATGGCTATCCAATACCTTCCGAAACAGGTGAAGCAAACGCATTGATCTCAGAGAGAGATGGTACCACCGCCGATATAAATGACATGATTCGGATGGGAAAACGACAAGAGACCCAGCGGAACTTCCGATCAATCACCATCCTAGGCTTCTGTATGGTTATTTTATCAACTTGGGAGGCTATTCTGTCCACAGCAGTTTTTGCGTTGGGCAATGGAGGAACTGCTGGACTCATCTGGGGATATTTCATATGCATGATTGGTTTTGGCTTCGTGGTCGCCTCTTTGGCTGAGATGGCTTCCATGTAAGTAACCTAGAAGTGGGAGTTATGATAGCCTCTAATCTCTGCAGGGCTCCAACTTCAGGCGGACAGTACCATTGGGTCAGCGAATTTGCCCCGCCAAGTTACCAACGCTTTCTCTCCTATATGGTTGGATGGTTTGGTGTGTTAGGTTGGCAGACAGCTGCAGCGACCGTATCGTACTTGACTGGCAAGCAGATCCAAGCTCTCATCATACTCTGGAGACCATCTTACACGCCTCAAGCATGGCAGGGGACTTTACTAATCTGGGCTGTACTGTTTGTCTGCTTGGTGTTCAATACCCTTTTTTCAAAGAAGCTGCCACTTGTCGAAGGTGTTATCGTCTTACTCCACATCACTGGTTTCTTCGCAGTCATCATCCCTTTGTGGGTCATGGGGGACCGTGGTGATACCAGTCAGGTCTTCACCCTTTTCCAGGACAACATGGGGTGGGGGAGCATTCCTCTCTCCACCATGGTCGGCCTTACTGGAGCTGCTAGCTGTTTTGTAGGCATCGAAGCCGGAGCACACATGGCCGAAGAGGTACGCAACGCCGCCCACGTCATTCCCCGCGCGATGATGTGGACGTGGGTCGGCAATGGACTGATGGGTTGGGTAATGGCTATTACTTTCTGCTTTTGCGTCGGCGATACGATGTCGGTCTTGTTGACTCCGCTCGGTTCACAGCAGGTCCAAGTCTTCCTCAATACCACTGGATCAGCAGCTGGTGCTACTGGCTTGACTTGCATCATGCTCGTGATTGGTATCTTCGCGTGTGTTGCTGTCATGGCGACAAACTCGCGTCAATTATTTGCATTCGCACGCGACAATGGTGTCCCTTTTTCCGGAGTTTTCAGTCAAGTAAGTCGGTCGATCCATCAAGACAAACACAGAGTGTCCACTAAAGCCTCCAGGTATCGCCAAGGCTCGGAGTACCACTCAATTCCATATACGTGACCATCACCTTTGTTCTGCTCCTATCGTTGATCAACCTCGGATCGAGTGTAGCATTCATGCAGGTAATCTCTCTTGGTGTTGCAGCAATGTATTCATCATACTTGATTTCAATCAGCTGCGTTGCGCTGAAGAGAATACGTGGAGAGCGGTTATTGCCATCCAAGTTTAGCCTAGGCCGATATGGACTGGCTATCAACCTAATTGCTGTCTTATTCCTGCTGTTTCTCTGGATCTTCGCTTTTTTTCCGTCCACAGCTCACCCAACTGTTACTGACATGAACTGGGCGGCACTAGGATATGGCGCGCTCATATTATTCGCAGTAATATATTACGCTTTCCATGGTCGGCATGTTTATGTAGGCCCGGTGGAATATGTTCGCAAGGATCAGTAAGAGATGGCAGCAGAATATTGTATTCAATACCATTGCAGGCATGAGTTGTCCATCAAAAGTAAGGAAAATATGAGATTGAAAAAGTACCAATCGATATCACCTTGGCGTTAAATACGTTATCTCGAGGTACGAATCGACTGGTCAACTTCGAGCTAGCCCTTCCAAGGTGATGTCGATAACAAATGGATTTATGTGACGGGCATGTGCTTGATAATCGTCTGTCAGAAATGACATGAGCGGATTCTAGAAGAAGGTGCAAATGAAATCTATCATTCTCGTACAAACAAAGCATATCATTCGATCAAAAACTGTCATGATCCATCCTACCAAGCAACGCCGCACGCATCACCGTGCGAATCCGTTGCTCTGCCACGTATCTGACAAATATGTGAGCCAGCTGAATGGCGAGAGCGAGGCACCAGAGCAATTCGCGCTCGAGATTTATAGGGGCATTCTTAGAAATTTTGAAGTAGCATTTGCATCTGACGACAAGACTGGCAAGAAAATTGGCGAAGAATATAGTAGTTGTAATGGCAGAGTTACGACGATCCAGGATTCTTGATAATGATAAATGTCACCGGTATCTTGTAAAGATCGACTAAGCAACAACGCGTTTCACCACCAAGCGGCACGAACCCCATAGTGAAACAATATTACTGTACCTAGGTCACACCATCACCGTTCTTCTTATCGATTAGAGTGGAATAATGTCCGTCATGATTGTCATCATCTTTTCCGTCCCCAAATTTTACTTAGTAGAAACGATAGTTACGTCTAATCTTGGTGCAAAGTTTACAGAATTTCATATTACATCTTCTCTTCACAGACGCTATAATAGGGCTGCAAATGCGTTCAGAAGTCACCCTAGCATGGCAGCTAGATTGGCTTTTGGAGAGTGTGTTCTCAATCACCAAGGGGTGAAGATTTCTCTGTGTCTGTGGCAAACCTCACTCTTGAAGTACTTGGTCAAATGCTGAATAACATAACTCTAGAATAGATTCCGCAGGCATACCATATTTTATTTGTATCATCATGAAGGCTGTTCATAGTTCGCGCTTTTCTTGTCGTCTCTTTACTCGCTGTTCGTAAACCAGTAGCGATTCGGTTAAACCAATGAAGCAAACAATCCAAATCTCACAATTACTACCAGCTTCAACCTATGCCCATGAATCCTAGGGTATAACTTCGAGAGCCAGCGTTGAAGAATAATGAGCGAAGCTATAATTATAACATGCCCATCGGTTGAAAGACTCATAAACTGATTACCAGCGTGTCGCTCTGGAAGTCGCGAGAGATGTTATTGCCATCGTAATTCATGTCGTGGGTGCAACCGCGATAGTGCGCTTGGAGATATCCATGGCCGTTTTTTTGTCGTCAGGACACATAGAGGATGGGTGATGGAAACTGTGACATGACCAATTTCTCTGTAGTAGTATACTTCGTATACTTAGATATGACCGAAGTGGTGCCGCTCCGTAAACGTGCCTTCTCATACCACCTGCGTTGCGAATAGAGACAGTGAAGTAGTAAAGCAATGCAAGTGGTGATCGGCTGAGATCTTCCACTAGCAATATGACGTTCTCCACATGGTGCTGTTCTGTCGAAAAGGGCCGATTAGATAACGAAACTAATCTAACTTATCATAACTCGCCATGCGATCATCGTATTAGGAGCATTGTTGACTCGTAAACTCAATGGACTGGGTGCCAGGCTTATACATAGTAGTGTCAAGTTTTATACGCCCACGGTCCGCAACCGTATATAAGAGTCGCGAACCTCCAATTATGCAGTACTATAGGCAGATACGTTTCCAGCCCTGCGATCAGGAACATCAACCACCATGCGCGTCGCATTTTCTAGCCTGGCACTCTTTGCTGGTGTCTCCTTAGCAGCCCCTGCGCTCGATAACGCAACCTTCCAGCAAGAAACACGTAGCCTCGACGAAATCTACGAAGCAGCTGTGGCCGAAGGTGGTGTTGTCACTCTTTGGCATGGCGGTGATGAAAAGAATCAGCAAAACCGCCTGAAAGCTGCTTTCGAGAAACGGTTCCCCAAAATGACCCTTAATGTTACTGTCGATCTTTCAAAATATCACGACGTCAATTTGGATTTGCAGCTTGCAAACAACAACGTCTACGTAGACAGCATTATCCTACAGACTCTCAACGACTACCCACGCTGGAAGAAGGAGGGCGTATTGATGAACTATGCGCCACTGAACTTTGACAAGGTCTATCCTCAGTTCAAGGACGCAGATGCAGCTTACTCTGGACTGTTTATCATTTCCTGGGGGTATAAGAATCTATGGCCTGGATGCTACAATCACTGCTAACCAAGGATAGACTCGCTGCCAACTTGAACAAGACCAGCGCGGTACCAACTGCATACAAAGATTTCACCAAACCTGAGTTCAAGGATAAACTCGTTTTAACCTACCCCAACGACGATGATGCAGTCTTGTACCAGTTCGACCTCATGTACGTTTTTGTCCTCAAACTCTGCATACGGATCATCTAACTGCGTCTATAGCTTGCAAGAACTCGGTATGGAGTGGTTTGAGGCTCTGCTTGCGAACAATCCCCGCTGGGTGCGCGGCACGCAAACGCCAGGAACGATTATCCGAACCACCAACAGCAGCGGTGCAGCAAGCTTTACTGGGAGCTATTCCTTCGAAGCTTCCCCACCAGTATCATTCGCCTTGCCCACTGATTCCAAGTTTGTTTCTTGGCCTCAAACCGGAGCAATTCTAAAGAATGCACCCCACCCTGAAGGCGCAAAGTTGCTCCACAGCTTCATGCTCAGCGACGAATTCCAGACTGGTCGGTGGAGCGTTCGTGAAGATATTCCAGCACCCAAGGGCCACCATAAGATTGTTGAACAGCCCAATACAGATGCAGCTGCGTTTGCCAAGTTTATGGCGGACCGTGGCAATGTGGAAAGACGAAGATTTTTCTATGAGAATAGAATCGGCTCTGCACAGGGCCTTAGCCCGCTCATCGACGACTTGTGAGGGAAGCAATGATTTAGAAATGTTAGTCGTTGTAAGAGCTGGGGGGGGGGGG
>JAWDHC010000033.1:0-146322 GCA_036172615.1 Curvularia verruculosa | reverse complement strand
CTCATGCTATGAGAGCAGCAAGTACGAAATATGCGCATAATTATGCGAACCGGAACAGGAAGGGTATCGTGATTAAACATGAAATATGAACGAGAAACAGTAAAAAGAAACAGATCGCGTGATTGTACACATGATCTCTAGTCCAGTCGTGAGAAAACGACATAGCCGCGCGACTAGCCCGCACGAAGAAAAAGATCATGGGAAGTGTCAACAGTTTGAAGTAGTCGCAACGTTATCGAAACGAGCGTCGTAAGCCCAGCGCTTACTGCTTCGGACCGTAGACCCAGTCTGACAAGTGTTAGTGGCCGAACATGATGCGGAGATGTGTTTCTTGTATACACTTACACTGTGCGGCATATTTGACTTCCCACGAGGCGGGCATGCCCTTGCAGGTTGCAGGCCTGTTGCCACCAGCAGTCTCGACACGGTAGACAGTGTTAATGCCTCCCTGGGAGATACCGGCCTTGTGCTGGAGATAGAGCCAGGCAACGGCAGGAAGACCATTCTTTCCCTGGCACGCCGTCTTGGGAGCGTCGACTGAGCCAACCTTTGCGACCTGGGTAAGAGGATAGGGAGTAGCAAGCTGGTCAAAGGCGAATGTGGGGGTGTTTGTACCAGCCACATCAGCGAAGAAGTGGTGTCCGGCAATGTTTTGGTAGCCTTGAGACTTGAGACTCATGTCGAGGAGTTGAGGAGCCCACTCAGCCATGGAGAGGGCAAGGGGAGACAGTGTTCCAATCTTCCAGTTGGCATCTCGGTCACCGTTGAGTTTGGTGCCAATGTCGTACAGAGTGGCTAGTAGAAAGTAAACGTCAGTACGTACTGGTATGGAATGAGTGGGCAGGCAATCTTACCGACAGCACCTGTAGTGCCAGGAGTGACGCTTTCGTCTGGGCTTGCACAGGTGTAGTTTTGTGTGCCAATGCCGAGTACGACATACTTGAGAGCCATATCTCCTGGGTTTGTGAGGTTGCTTTTAGGAAATAGTGAAGCCAACTTGTCGAGATTCTTGGCTGGAGTGTATGTGTTTGGTTTGCCCGGCTGAGGAGGCTGGGGAGGTAGAGCAGCAGCGTAGGCCGAAGTGGCAAAGACGAGTGCCGCGGTCAAGGTAGAGAAGAGCATCTTGGGTGGTGATGGGGCGGATGGATGGATCGCGGGAGAGGAACAGAGTAATGATGGTGACACGTCTGGATGAATTAAAGGAGCCTGCCTGTGGTGTTTGCCAGTGTCGAGCTGTCGAGTAGTTGGTGATGTACGGCCTTGTAGAGGTGGCGGTTCAACAAACTTATAATGTTTGCTCTCAAGTCAAGATGGCGGCTGCCGTTTTGACGGGCGGCCCCTGCGCCTGCCATGTGTGTGTATGTACGTCAACACAGACCAAGTCCCCAGCCATGATGCGAATCCATTCCTGACCAGATCGTTAATATCAATCCCGGGACATATGCGCGCCAACGACTGGTGAGACCTCGACATGGCTCTAGCGTCTCAGTGTGGCTCTTCCTGTGCATCCCACCTTGCCGCTCCCGGCACCCTGGGGAAAAAAGGCTTGTACCTGCTGTAAGCGCTGATACGTCGACACTGACAGTCCAATCCAGCTTGGTGGAGAGCGCTACGATGGCTTTTGCATTTTTCTAGACTATGGAAGCAGAGCCCTGAGCCGCCTTCCCGTGGCGCCGCCTCTTGCGGTGCTGAGCCTCGATTTGTCGTTCACAAGAGTTGGCATCTTGGACAGCGCCTCCACCTCCAAGGCAGAATCCAACGCTATCGCGCCTGTTTAGACGTACGGAGGCGGCGCGGCCGTCTTACTCTAGGAACTACCGGCAAGGGATATTTTACGGTTTCAGCGCTGACCTTCCAGACGAAGACCAAACACCGGCACAGATTCGGAAATTCGACATCCTCGAGCTTGGGTTCTCGCTCGCCTGCCCGAACGGGAGGCTGCCTGCATAGACTTTCACCGTCCGTCCGTGCCATGCAGACGCCATGCAGGCCATTAGCTAGCAAAATGACCTGATCTGGCCCAAAAAAGACCGCAAATGACCCCGTAGCGGTATGCACGCTCTATCGAATGCCCCGCCTCAAGCCCACAATGTTGGTTAATTAACTGCGTCCTGCCCACATTTTAACGGAAGATACGGCAGCCACAAACCTTGAGTTGGAACATGAAAGAGTTGGAAGCCTGCGTCCTGGCAGCGGCCTTAGGTTTACGGCGTGGGTCATGTTGGTGTCTCATCGAGCCTCTTCCCCTCCAGATGCCTTTTTTGTACAGCTTTGGTTAGCCTGTCCGCCCTGAGGCTCACAATGTGAGAGGTTGAGTACGTTGCTTGTCAAGTCACTCCAGCCTGCCGGTTTTCGACCCGGTTTTCTATATCCGTGTAGACAAGGGTTTAGCCGGCCTGACCGTGGATTACATGCAAAGAGGCTGCAGTGACAGCTCTGTCAACAAAACTCTTCGAGCGCAACATGTCTGCGCAACGGTGCGCCCTAGCTAAACCTTGGGATTCGCTTTTCCATGTACGCCACAAGATATGCTTCTGCCGGTCTGACAACCGATAGAGCAATTTTTACCTCGCAAGGACGAAAAGAGGGGTAATGTTGGCTCGTTAGCTCTCTGCAAGGCCACCGAAGAGGCGACATTAGCCTTCTTTCTTTTTTCGCTCCACAGTAGGTGTGTGCAGCCCGCAGTGCACAGCGGGACAACGTCGGGCACATTATTCGGAGAGGCACCCGATGTTTCGTCTGCCTGAACATGTGAGAGTTAAACTGCGCAAAGGATTTGAGCAA
Organism: Curvularia verruculosa; assembly: GCA_036172615.1. Taxonomy (NCBI): domain Eukaryota; kingdom Fungi; phylum Ascomycota; class Dothideomycetes; order Pleosporales; family Pleosporaceae; genus Curvularia; species Curvularia verruculosa. The sequence goes on along the minus strand of JAWDHC010000033.1, from coordinate 143,538 downwards.
GTGTTTGTAAACCCATGGAGTTAAGAAAGGTGAACTGTGTCAGAACCCCAACCGAACTGTTTCAGCGATCCCACACAACTCCGCGACACTTCCCCAGCCCACCGAACGCCTCCAGGAGCCATTCTGGGTCGCCCCCATCGCGGGCCGTTGTGTTTCGATCAGCATTTTGGTGTGCTTCTCAAACAGTTTCACAGTTTCAGCTCCTATGTAAACTGCACATTGGCACTCAGATATGTGATACCTTTCGCGACGCCAAATATGTCCCGTTCTGCCTGCAATTTCTGGTGTGTAGGTCAGCCGAAATCGATACGGTGGATGTTGAGGCCGCATCCAATTTGGGCAACCATTAACGGACACTGACTCCGGCCCCTGAGGCGGCTTACTTCAACTGTCCGCCTGTCTTTTTCGCTTCTCCATAATCACCAGATGTTCATTGATCGTTTATTGCAAGTGTAGATGAGTGTCAGCTATGGTAATGATTTGAAAGCAAAGCGCGGTAGACTATTTCGGATGTCAAAGATCTAGGGATCGCCAAAAGTGGGGCGGTCTCTTCTCGCGGCCAGTCTTTCAGCGCTGCCTCGGCAGTTATGTGCACTCCAACAACCAATTACTCTTGACCGGCACTAAACAAGAAGTTCACTCGGGCATCTTATTCTTCATACTCATGGCCAGCGACGGTGGCCGTAATGAACCGGGCATCCAGCTATGGCTGATGTCATCGGTTGGCTTGCATCCGATAGTAACAGGCGTGTTGGCTGTCGCCACGGTAAGAATAGTCCCACCAACACCACACTAAGGCTCACGCTCCAATCAAGTCTGTATTCCTCTATGCCTTCTATAACATCTTCCTGCACCCTCTTCGAGGGTACCCTGGCCCACTACTCTGGCGCAGTTTCCGCTTTCCATATGTCCTCTCCACTCAACGCGGCGAGATCCACAGGAGGTACAACGAGTTTCATGCCAAGTATGGACCTGTTGTACGGGTCGCGCCAGATGAGCTGTCTTATGCAGATAGCCGTGCCATCAAGGACATCTACGGTAGCCGGCCTGGTCACCAGCTCTTTGAACGGAACCGTACGTTTGCCAAAAAGATGTCGCCAGACGAGCCAAACTCGATCATGTCCTGGCATGAAGGAGATCATGCCAGATACCGGCGTGCATTCGCAAGCGCTTTCTCGGATAAGAGCTTGAAAACCCAGGCGCCCCTCATCGAAAAGCATGTAGATCTATTCATGGCGCAGTTGAAGAGGCGCAACACTGCAAACCTCACAGACTGGTTCAATTTTCTCATGTTTGATCTCTCAGGTGACTTTACCTATGGCGAGTCTTTTGGCTGCGTCGAGAATGGGAAGGCGCATCCATGGGTCGAAATTGCACAGGACTTTGGCAAAGGACTGGCTATGATTGGGGCCGTCAATCTATATCCCCCTGTCGAAAAGATTCTGAGCTATATCATTCCTAAGCGAATCCTGCAGAGGTCAATGGACCACCGCCGAATGAGCCTCGAACAGGCCAAGAAAAGGATAGCACTAGATGTGGAGCGGCCAGACTGGGTAACACCAACTAAAAAGTACGCAGATCAGAAAGAACCATTTACTGAGTGGGAATGGGGCGTGAATCTGCTGGTGATAGCTTTTGCTGGAAGTGAAACCACGGCCAGTGCGTTGACTGCCATCACAAGGACGTTAGTCCAGCATCGAGGTGTTCTTCATCGTCTAACAAGTGAGATTCGCGAGAGGTTCCGACAAGAAAGCGATATTACAGTGGCAACCACAAGCGATCTGCCGTATCTCAATGCAGTAATACATGAGGGTATGCGCGTTAATCCGCCTGTTGTGATCGGACTGCCCCGCGTCGTGCCGGAGGGCGGAGACACGATATGCGACCGATGGGTTCCTGGGGGCGTAAGTCATACGTGTCGTTCGGTCTTGAAGGTCTACATGCTAATAGGAAACGTTTTCCAGACTTACGTGGTGTTCAACCAATATCCGGCCTATCGCCAATCTTACAACTTCTCCAACCCCAACTCATTTATCCCGGAGCGCTTCCTTACGCCAGGCAAAGATGACAACATGGCCGTCTTCCAACCCTTCTCCATGGGCAGGCACATGTGTATAGGCATGAAACTCGCCTATCAGGAGATGCGGCTAACACTTGCGAGGATGTTGTGGAGTTTTGATCTAGCGCTGAAAGATCCAAAGGATGTCTGGGATTGGGGCGAACAGAGCACCTATATTTTCTGGGTAAGTGGTTTGATGTCATGACGAAGTGATTTGCTGATGATAGGACAGGACAAGAAACCGTTGGAGGTTACACTGGCACATGTGAACAAGTAACGAAATTTGCATCCTGTTTCTGGACTTGAAACGTTCAATATAACACTCTCACGAGTTGCTAGAGTCAACCACATGATAAAGATAAGATAACAGGAGTTATTGTATGTTGTAGACACTGTACGCCTTCATGAATACTGTCTGGTACATTCTCAAGCTTACATACTGTGACTTTTTATCACACATGTCTCTTATCGATATCTCTTTAAACATGTTGAAGATGCGCAGTCTACAGAAGGCGATTATGGCATGATCACGTGACACTGTAACTCGTGCATGGCAACTGAGACAGCTTGTGCAGAGGATGACAATAGTTGTCTTGAGCACGGCGCGCATGCCTTGATCATTCAAACTCAGTGAGAGCACACAAGTTTCTATTAGAAGACATGATACCAACTACTACAATACTCGCGAAACCTCCTTGCGCGCCTGAACGGCTTTTGTATAGGCTTCCAAATCGATGTTCCCTGCATCCCACATGGTCACAGCCTGGACGAAGACTCCCTTTTCTTTTTTCCGCTGCACGTAGCCGATGACATTGAGCCAAGTACCCACGTCTATGTCTTTCTGTTTTGCATGCTCGAGCACATGCTCAATATCGACGTTTGCGATGACGGGAACATCAGCGACAGGGTTGTTGTGTTTGAGGCGTAAAGTTCCCGTCTGAACAATATACTCTTCAACACTGCGATACTGTCAGCTGCTGCACTGCAGTCCCACAAACAAGCTGTACCAGCCCAAGAAGCGGACTTTGGAGCCCGGTGCACATGTCGGGAGATCGCTCAGCAGCACCAGACTTGACGGAACCGGGGCGGTAGACATGATGGTGAATGCACAGAAGGCGGTGGAAACTATTGCCGGGGTCCGCTGTGCACGTGCCAAGGTTAGCGCGAGCGACATCATACCCTCGTGCATCCAGGCCCGATTCATGACGAGCCCAGGCAGCCTTCAAACACTTCAGCGCCGCAACCCCAACACGATCCAACCTCACAAGCTCCCTCTCTTGAAAACTCCTCGATTCATCTTTGCATTTCCCATACAGTACGTCCAAGCCGCGTACCACCCCGCAGCCCCGCCATCCCACTCTTCGATAGGCACCCGAAGCGCCTATCCGAGCCTACTAGAGGCGCGTGCGATAAGCTCATAGCTGATTGAGAACCCTAGAGCTATTTCATTATGAGCGGTTGGGGTCTGGGTTGGTTTGGCGGTGGCCAGGCGAAGAAGGAGGCGCCCAAGAAGGCTATCCTTCAGCTTCGTGGCCAACTCGAGATGTTGAACAAGAGGGAGAAGCACCTGCAGAACCAAATGGATGAGCAGGATGCGCTCGCACGGAAATATGTTTCTACCAACAAGCAAGGTAATCCGCTGCCACTCGACTGTCGTTTAGGATACGGGTTGCTGATATCCCCGTTCTAGCTGCCAAGAACGCATTACGGCGAAAGAAGCAGTTTGAGCACTCTCTCGAACAGACGAGCTCGCAGATCATGAGTCTGGAGCAGCAAATCTACTCTATCGAGTCTGCGAATATCAACAAGGAAACACTAGATGCCATGAAGAATGCCGGTGCAGCCATGAAGCAGATACATGCTGGCCTGACCATTGATAAGGTCGACAACGTCATGTCCGTCTTTTCTGGAATCAATTGTACCGAGGAAACAACCCCGCTAATAGCATTTCCAGGGACGATCTACGCGAACAACACGCCATTGGGGAAGAAATTAGTGAAGCCATTACATCGAGCGTCGCCAACAACGCCATCGACGACGGCGAGCTGGATGCAGAGCTGGAAGAACTACAACAAGAAAAGCTCGACGAGCAAATGCTCAACACCGGCAGTGTCCCCATCCACGATGCCCCCTCAAGCCAAAAACTACCCCAAGCACCAAATGCCAACCCCAAGGCCCCACAGCGGGTCGAGGAAGACGACGAGGAAGAGGAGCTACGGAAGCTCCAGGCTGAAATGGCTATGTGAGAGAGTTGGATTAGGAAATCCACCAAAGACATAGACATCACTAGCTTGGACACGAAATGAGATGTAGTCTTTTAGGCGTACGGCGATATATGGTCAGAAGCGGAGGGTGCAACATTTTGGACGTTGGAGCCCTCTGTTTTTTTTGTTCTCTCAATCTTATCCACCCACTTTGCTTTATCTCATAATCCGCGGCATCTGACTTTTATTTGGCTGTTTACACTAAGATCTCCACATAAGATGGTGGTATACCCACGACCCCCTCTCCCACCCAGATTACCAAAGTGTGGCTTTTTTTCCTTTTCTTTTCTGGGAAAGATTGTGCGCAGCGAATAAACGAGGTTTAAGGATATTGGGGACGAAGTTTTACCTTGTTGCAATTCCTCGATATGTGCCTTTGTGATGTGATTGTTTCCACTTTGCTTGCATGAGAAACGGAACCATGGCCTCATCGATTTATTACACTATTCAGGGAAAAGAACGAACTAGTCAGCCAACAACATGCGCACTGGCGGGGTGAAGCAACGCAACGTATTTACAAGACAAGAAGCTTTTGTTTGATCATTTCCATGCAGCTAGCTAAGCAGTAGAACGAAGTAGGTTATACTTCGCTAAAGAACCCAAGTATTCCCCTCGCAGTTGCCATTATACCAGCCTCCCCATGTTCCGAATGCTTTCGCTTACACCCCCCCAAAAAAACCCATACTCCATCTTTTCTCCGGTGTGCTGAATGAAAAAAATCTCACTTTTGGGGGCCTTCTTTTTGGGAGACCAGGGTCGTCGTTTCATGTCGTGGGGAAACAAAGGAAGACAGGCTGGAGAAAAAAGATAAAAGGAGCACATGAATGCTCAGGGCCCATCTCTCTCCCTCTTTCTCGTGAGCGATAAAAATAAAAATAGAAAAGACAACGACAGACAAACTGTATTCATGGATACTCTTACCCTTTCTTCCAAAAAAACTCTCTCCTTGTAGGTACCGAGAGTAAGATTCCTTTCTCGTTATTGCTGTTGTTGTCGTGGCCGGATGAAGTGATAAACGCTCAGAGTCGCCCTCCCGAAAGAAAGTGCTTTTGTAAGACATGTTCATCTTCTTTGAGGAGAAAAAAACCAAAACAACGCCAGATGCATGGTAGCACAGAGGTTTGGCTGACCAAGGGTAGACAAAATAATAAACCACAACGCCCAAGAAAACCGAGATTTCACAAAACAAGCCACTTATTCAGCTTTGGACGCATCCTCAGTCTCCTCTGCCTTGGTCGATGCTTCAACGCGAGCCGGGCTATTTGCATTCGATTCGTTCATCGGACGTCGCAATGGCGTACCGTTCTGCACAGCTGGGGAGCCAGGAACGGGAGTAATTGGCTCGACGCTCGGCCGATGTGAAGGAACTGCTGAAGGTGCTGGCGCTGTAGTCGAAGGTGGCACTGTGGCGGCCGGTGCTGGCGATGCCCCGGTCATGTTGGGTGTGAACCTTTGTGGCTCGCTATTCTCGCGTGGAGGTGCCGGTGACGCTGATGTGGTCACAGGTGGAGTCTGTCCAACTGATTGCTGTTGCGGCTGTTGTTGCTGCTGATGTTGAGTCAAGGTATTGGCGGCAGCGTCTGCAGCAATTGCGGCAGCAGTACCAGCCGCAGTAGCTGGCACCGCAACTGGCGCAGTTTCTGGCTTGACGCTAACATTTCTCTTGACATGCTTGTTAATACTTTCCACACCGCAAATTGATTCAAGCAATTTTCTCTCAGGTTCCGTCAACGACGCCTCAGGGACTGTCCGGTCTACGCATGCTCGAATGGCATTGTCCACCTTCTTCTGCTCATCAGGCCCTGGTCTCTTTTCTAGGTACACAAGACGATACGCTTCAAGCTGGCGAATCAGATCTGGATGCACACCAATCGGATATCGACCAGAAGGGTGTGGCGTTGAGTTCTCATTTGATGAACCTTGGTGTGACGGAGCTTGAGTCTGCGGCGGACCATAGGGCGAGGCATTACGCTGCGCGGGTGATGCAGCAGGCGCATTCGGTTGTTGACCGGCTGGCGGGTATGTTGGATATGGACGAGGAGGCGCTGGACCGTATGGGCTCGCGCCAGTAGCGGCGTATGGCCCACCGTAGGGACTTGGTGCCGAAGGTCCACTATACGGTGATTGCTGCGGTGCGGCTGTAGGAAACAGCACGCCATACTGTCCACTTGATCCAGGCGCTGAGTTGACAGGTGGTGCCTGTGAATTGGGCTGTGGGTAAGGCCGTGGAGGATTTGGAGCTGATGGACTACCGCTTGTGTTGCCACCGGCCCAAGGAGACGCATAAGGCGAAGGGTGTGGCGCATTTTGTGCCCCGTTAGGCGCAGCAGCATTCCCTTCGCCACGAGCCATGCTGGGAGGAAGACGAGGCTGCGCAAGACTTGGTGGCAGTCTCGGTGGGGCTTGCGGCATTCCATGAGGCATCCCTGGATGGTATGGATATCCAGGCTGGGGATAGGGCTGATAGCCGTTTGGCGGTTGATAGTACTGTGGTCGCGGAGCATGGTTCATTGGGGGACTAGCTTGCCTCTTCCTGCGCTCTTTCTCTATCGAGACCTCGGGATTGATTCGCCACAGGTATCCCTTGCCCTCCTTGTCACCCTTCATGAAGGCATCATGCTGACCAAGGTTGTGACGGACACTGGACTGCCAGCCGCTCGTGGTTGTCTTGAACTTGTACCAAGGATATTTACGCTCAATGTAGGTGTAGATGGACTGAAGGTTCATCTGGCCAGTAGGAGAGGACGAAATGGCTTCGTGGATGAGGACAACGTAGTTTGCGGTGGGACGCTGTAGCTGCTCCTCAGTGTAGTCTTCGATACGCATCTCAGGTGAAGGGGTTCGGGGAGGCCGCATCGGCTTGGCTTGCTTGTGAAGACCGGACAATGTTCCATCACCATGCTCCGTCGTTTCCATGACGCCATCATCGTCTCCATCACCTGCGTTTGACTCCTTGCGCTTGGGCGCCTTTGGTTTGATAGTTGGTATGGGTATGTCGGCGGGATCAATGCCGGCAGCCCTCGCCCTCTCAATATCTTTAGCTTGCTTGATGAGTTGAGATCGCTGACGTTTTGACATGATACCATCCTTTGGCGGTCTGCCAGGACCCTTGCGCTTCTCGACGACGTGACCAATGAGATTCCGGGGCAAATTATGCTGTATGGCCATCTCTTCTGTAATGAGACCCTCAATATCTCCCGACTCGAGTTCACCTTCGTGTGGTTTACGCAACAGAGGCGGGCTATCATTTGGCGGAGGCTTGCTCGGCTGCTCAGGCTTCGTGGCCACCGGAATGTCCTTGACAGACTGTTCAGTCGGTGTCTCATCCTTGACAGTAGTCTTCGCAGGAGCCTTGGCTGGCGCTTTGCCTTTCTCTTTAGGCTCCTTTGGCTCCTTTGGCTCTTTCGGCTCCTTGGTTTCTTTGGCTGGAGCTGGTTCCTTTTCTTTCTGCTCCTTCTGTTCTTTCGATTCCTTGCGCTCTTTATGCGCTTTTGGTTCTTTGGCAGACTCACGGGCTTGTTCCTTGCTCTTGCCTGAATCTTTGACTTTGATCTTGACCTTCTTAGAAGGAGGTTCTTCAGGAGTAAGTTCCCGATGTTGGGGCTTTCGCTTGTGCGCCTTTTTACTGTCCTTGACACTTGGTGCTGGTGGCAAGTTCTTGATCTTGAGTTTGAGATTAGTCTTCTGTCGAGGCTTTGGAAGTGGCTCCTCGTAATCGTCCATCTCTTCATCTGCCAATCCATCGTCATCTTCACTATCGCTAACGGGATGGTGGTAATAGACGTGGCGTGGATTGACACTCTGTTGGTCTTCACTCTCAGAGCTGATGTGCTCGTCGCTCTCTAATTGACCATTGCCGTTCTCAAACGAGAAACTCATAGGACGTGAGCCTGACTCCTGGCGATGCCGTTGCTGCTCAGTGAGGGCAACATCAGGTAGATAGAAGTGAATATTGACAGCGCCAATCAGCAGGTGATCACCATGGTCAAGAGGAATCGTTTCACCCTTTGGATAGAATTCGCCTTCGTGATGCAGGCCGTTGTTACCCAAGACGTGTATGCAGAAATGGCCAGCATCAAAGTCAAAGAAAATTCTGGCGTGCTCACGCGAAATGCCCTTGGGTCCCAAAGAGCCCGTCTTGGCCATGATTTGCTGGGGATGGATGGGAACAAATGGACAGTCATTGGGGTCTTCGGGCACGTGGCCGTCGAACTGGGCGGGCACTTCCGGAAACGCCTGCATGAGCATGTCCTGCGGCGCGCGTTCAGCAGGCTTGCCTTCAGCCGCCTCACCGGCTTGATGAGAGTTTGAGCTGAGAGAGTGCGACGCATTACTTTGACGGCGCTGCTGGAACTCCATGGGCATGGACTCAATTGGCACGTTGACGATACCGCCTTTCTCGGAGATGACACTGCGGGCTCCGCGTCGTTCGCGTTTCTTTTTCTTCTTATCTTTTTTGCCCTTCAAGCACTCTTCGGCAGCCTTGGTGTGACCCTGTGCGTGCAGCGCCTCAGCCTTGATGAGACGCTTCATGTCTAGGTGTGCAAGATGAATGTTGCGCCCGAGCGTGATTTGGTACGTGTGCATGTAGTAAGAGCCGTCATCGAAGCGCAAGCGCGCAAAAGCCGTGAGGCGCTCGTTGGTGGTTGGGGGCATGAAGGGATCCAAGGCTGGGAAGGCAGAGGTGGACATATCCATGGGCATGGGGGCGGTAGCCATGTCGGCGGTGGAGATTTGGCCATCCATGTTGCCGTTCATGTCGCCGTTCATGTCGCCAGGCAGAGGGAGGGGAATGGGGTCGCCGAGCAGCGGCATCTGGCTGGCGACATTGTTTTCGGTAGCGTTGGGACTGGGGTTGGCAGGTGCGACGTCGCTGGTGGAGGTAGGCATGGCCGGCGGCGCATCGCTGGTCGCGGAAGCCATGTCGGGAACGCGCTGGTGGGCGGGAGAGGGTGAGAGAGGGACGGGAGGGTCATCTTGGGGGATGACATGGTGTTGATGTTGGCTGGGAGAGGCTACGGCCATGCTGCCGCCGCCATGTTCGGTGCGAGTAAAAACAGAGGGAGCGATGGCAAAGGTGAGGTTTTGGGCCCTCTACAAACGGTTGGGTTAGCGGCGCGCTTGTTTTGGGAGCAACGGGCGGTGGGCGGGCGTCGCGCAATACATACAGATGCAGCAGCAGTCGCAACGGGCAGTGAGGCGTGTCCAGAAGGCGTCGTGTAGGCGCAGAGAGACTTTGTCGAGCTGTCGCAGCGGATTGGTGTAGTCGGAGGATGTCGGTAGAGGCTGACCGTGAGAGCCTTGCGCCGGGCCTAACACTGCTGCACGTGCCACTGGGCTGCCCTTGTCCACATGCAAAGATACTTATCCACCTATCGACTTCGCACCTCTACTGGGCATTGGCTTGCATTCTTGGGCCCAGAGAGCCCAACCAGAGACTCTCTGCTCTGCTCTTATCTCCTCTCCTCTCCTCTCCAGCCAGCAACAGAACCATAACCGCACCTGGCCAAACCCTGCCCCACCATGGCTCCCAAGAAGAAGGCCCAGTCAGGCACATCCGCCAAACTCTCTACTCCAGCCTCGCAGTCGGCACAGCAACCACCCAATTGGCCCGCCTTTAGTCCTCTGATCCCAGAAGCAGACCTTGCCCTGCAACAGGTGCTCCCAAACCAGATTGTCACCATTCCCAATTTCTGGACCGCGTCACTGTGCAAGAGCTATGTCTCTTTCCTGTCTACCCTACCGCTGACCACGACGCCTGGAAAGCCTAAAAAGGGCGATGCCGTGCGAGTCAATGACCGCTTCCAGATTGACGACCCTGCCTTTGCTGAGAGGCTGTGGAACCAGACGGCGTTGAAGAATCTGGTCACGGGTGCGGCAGACCAAGGAGGGCTCCCATTGGACGAAAAGCAGCGGAACGAATTATGGGGCGGCCAAGTCGTCGGTCTGAATCCCAACATCCGCATCTACCGCTACACGAAAGGCCAGTTTTTTGACCAGCATTGTCCGCGCTGCCGCCGCAGTAACCTTTTCCATGGCGCTAACAGATGCAGACGATGACTCCAACAATGTCATAATTCCTGGCTCCCCGCCAGTACACGCACGTACCACTTGGACCTTACTACTTTACCTTACCTCGCCGGCAACGGGATGCATCGGTGGAGAAACTGTCTTTTACCCAGACCCACCCAAAAAGAAGAGCAGGGACCCCCCACCTGAACCTCTGCAAATTGGTCTCCAGGTCGGACTCGCGCTACTGCACCGCCATGGCGCAGACTGTATGCTGCATGAAGGCCGTGAAGTCGTCGACGGAGAGAAATGGGTCATCAGAAGCGACCTATGCGTCAAACGCTGAACTAGATCCACTTGATCATGTTTCGCTCATGACCCTTGGGCTTTGCTGAACAAGCCACTCCTTCCAAGCCCCGATCCCTGGCCCATGTGTCTACTATCCCAAGGCCCACACCAGGTCACTTTTGTGCAAATGATAATCCGCTGCTTGTCCAAGTATGCTACCACTGCGCAGAGCCAATGCATGATTGCCAGATGCGACAGGCGCCTCACAACCGCTCTAACATTTTGTAAGCTAGCCTGATATGTTGACTGTTCTCATTCCAAATGCTGGGAGCACACGACACACTGCTTGAACCGCGGTCGATCATGGGACACCTTGCGCTACAGAGTCATTTGCATACAGGTGTATTTCCTTTATTGTCGTTATGGAGTTCAAACCACCCAGCTTGCTCTAGTTCATGCGCAAGATCAATCTTCATCTGCTTCGGTCCACCAATCCCAGCATGTCAATCTTGCGTAATCTTCATCTTACTAGTGGGACGAGGGCATATCCAGCACTCATCCACGTGTTGCCGGTACATACTGCCAATGTTCCAAATCCAGTTCCCACGAGAATACCAGTGGATAGGATATGTTTAGCCCAATCTTGTTTCCATCAGCCACGTTGATGTCCTATGAAGATCCCGGGACATCTTGACAATGATGGCACTTCATGCTTTCGGATTGCTTTCCAAGACTGCGTTGACCACAACCCATACACGTCCACTCTATATGTGTCTCATCGTGGTTTCTGTTTACAGCCTCAGCCCGTGGTACTGTGTGGCGAGCTGCCGCAAGGGCTTCGGCACTGGCGCGTTCCAAGTGAGGTTCTCGCGGTCCTTCTCGGACTGAGGACATACAAGATCCCATGTTGAAGAGCCGCTGCACGACTTCAACTACGCACAAGTCTAACAACTTACTGGTTTGTGCTATATCTGCCTCTTGGATGTGCTTGCTTCAGTAGCATTGATTGCTTTTCGATCATTCTTGATGATACGATTGAGCTGCCTCGCGCATTTCCATTCTTCTGCTTGAGTGGAATTTTTTATTCTCACCCCGGGTGCAGGCTTTCATTTCACCTTGGGGAAGGTTTTCATCTTCACTTTGCATGACGTTTTCCTCCTTCACCATCTGAAAAAGGTTTGTATCAGTCATGCTGCCGATTGCCCTCAAAGGTCAGCACATAGTCAGCGCAGTGCAATCACACACCACGCATGCGCAATGATTCTTTTCGCGATGTCATACGCGTTATATTCTTGAGTAGGTTGGGTCATCCTAAATCATCAGATCTGAAGTGGTCAAGCTGCTTCATCCGTGCCAGTATCGTGTCCAAGCTCAAGCCAAGACATGTCGCTTCACGAACCAGTGAAGAGACACGCATTTTAGAAGTACTTTCGATTAGACATCCATCAGGCTAGCTAGCTTGTTGCGCCTTTTTGCGTCTTCTTCTCCTACTTCTTCACACATTGCCTGTGCGCAAAAACCTCCATGTCAGCCGGACAGTTGTCCTGACCTGTGGCGCAGATTTAAGAGGAGAACGAAACTTGCTTAAAGTTCGGCTCTAGTCATGTGAGAGCAGACATAGCATTGGTTTCGGAAAAAGATGCAGCTACCCGAACTATGGCGTAACAGTTGCTGAAGCGAACCCTATCAACCCATGCCAAAATGTGGTACAACTCCTGTGCGATTGACACAGCCTTGTACCTGTGCACCTTGGAAGACTTGCTCAAGTACCAAGATAGGCCGGCTTCCAGAATGTCGTTTTTTGGACAACAATATTCTCATCATGATTGAACTAGGCAGCTTGGAGGCAGGACTCCCAGATAACTCGAACATACAACAGGCAACCCCAGAGAAGAGTCCTTTTGTACGTTCATGGAAAGAATACCCGGGTGGCTATCCCATGATAGCCGAGCGTATTGCTCTGAAACCGCAGACGGCTATCTATCGTCGATTCGATGCCCTCAACGCACGACATTTACTATACCTGCAAGCTGAACTCTCTATCCTGGAAAAGGATCTGCATGAGGTTGAAGAAAGAGACAAAAACAAAGGATATACAACCGACTACCAGCGCCTGCTGGAAGAAGATCATGGCAAGGGAAACACACAGCTGGGTCTCGTCAAGGCGATACACAAGAAACTGAATGAATACAGTGAGTGGAGCATGGTACGGATATTGGTTTTAATTGGTGATACTAACAAGTCTTTCAATCCAGACGAAGCGCTGATACAAATCTCAACCCTGTCCCAAATCAAACCACCTCAGGAGTTCGATCTTACCGACATGCAACACCTCATGGAAAGCAAAACCATGGAAAACGCTCTTCTCAAAGGCGTTGACAAATGGACATGGGGCTTCTCTGACTGTCCTGAGGACCATGCACCGGATTTGATAGCAGTGCATCCCCGCCTCAAAGCGGATGGCTTCTCTCGTTTCATTGCAGAGAATGCAATACATCTGTTCCGTTGTGGCCTCGGCCGTTGCAAAAGGGGTCACCGGAATTTGGGTCCTAAGGTCTATTACGACTCGACAGTCCTCACGGTAACGTCTTGGATGACATGCATCCTGGCTTCACTCCTTCCCATCGCCTCAATCTTGGTCCTGTTGAACGTGCAGTCGCTCAAGACCAGGCTCTGGATGATTGCAGCGTTCAACATGTTGATGAGTGTATGCCTGAGGACACTTACAGATGCAAAGAGGTCAGAAGCCTTTGCCATTACCGCTGCGTAGGTGCATTTCCCACAGTATACCCAGACAGGTGCTGATAATCGTAGCTTTGCTGCTGTTCAAGTGGTGTTTGTTGGAACAGATGGCAAAACCCGTGCTGAGTGAGCACCAATCACGGCGTTGTGGTGTTCAGGCGTTGTCTTTTGGCATTGTTTCCGACTCCTGGAAATTTGAGCACGTATTTGGAGCGCATGAGAGAGTACTGCGTACATGCAGTGGGATATGGATAGTTCTTACGGGCGAGTCTGGCCATGGTAGATTTTTATTTGATGCATGTTTATGATCCGAAATTGACATAATGTCTGTCGCTGTAAGCGATGGGATACGCCACTCAATAAGCCCGAGATGCTCGTATCCGACTCTTCCATGCCCAGACGCTAATGTTGCTCCGCCTCCACGCCCTCCTTACACACTACACGACCATCGTATAGCTACGCGATCTTGACAGCATAGTCGAAACGAGCGACAGGGACAAACCTACGTACGTACGTACTGTTCCCTTCACTAGAGCCTATGAGCTGCAGTAGAGAAGTCAGCACTATGAAACGTCTCAAGTCTTGTAGCAAAGGTAATTGGTAGACAACCACGGACACATTTCCACAAGGACCATCGTTTCTACATAACACAGCGGCCTTGTCAGATCAGAGCTCTTTCTCCGGCCTACAACGGCAAACGTCAACCATGCGCTTGGAATTCTGACACATGGTCTTGACCCCGGGATCGTCCAAGAGAAACCCCGCAATTTGGCCAGTCCGCCGCAGTCCGCCCAGAAACGCTGGGCATCGCGACTTCCCGTGTCATCATTGGTCCAATCTCCATTCACCTCCTATCATCCTGAGAGTTTTGTCGTCTCGGCGGTCGCTTTCTTCTCGGCATGACCTTGCGTCTTTGCGCCGAGCAGCCCTTTATGAACGAGCTGGAAGTTAGTGGCTCATGGACCAACTCCCTATCTGGGGCAAACGTCCTTCATCCAAAGACTTCGCGTCGGTATGCTGGTCTTTGGATTTCTTGGTATGCATCTTACAGGACCCAAATGGTCCAACGTGATGCACGTGTCTTTTGTCCGTGATGACATGCCTGTAACTCTACACCCACCTTATTGGATGGTCGCTCTGAACAAGGTAGAAGAAGGGGCTGCAGCTAAGGCATGGAGAAAGGCTTGGAAAACAATAGTTTGATCAAGCTACGCAAATCGCCTCGGCTCAGAATGTATCCAAGGCGGTATAAGTGTAAGGGAACCGGCTGCCCCGGATCGTCCCCTTGCAGATTAATTCTTTTAGTTGACTTCAGCCCTTTGGCCGTCCGTCTCTTTTGACTGACCACTTCAAGTTTGCAATGAGTAACGACGCAGACATGAAAGCTACTCAGGAGCTCAAGGAGGACTTGAGTCCGCCTGCGAGTGGTAGCCACAGCACCGATTATGCCTTTGATGAGATTCAGGAGAAGAAGCTGGTCCGCAAAATAGACTGGAGACTGCTTCCTATCCTAGGAGCCTTGTACTCGATTGCCCTCATCGACCGTACCAATGCAAGTAACAACCTTTTTTTCCAAACACAACATAATTTGTTCAACGCATTTTGCTAACCAAGACTCTTCAGATCTCCAACGCACGAGTCGCAGGAATGGGAAAGGACCTCCGTCTCGACATTGGTGACCGATACACAATCGCCTTGGTCCTTTTCTTCCCCACCTACTTCCTTCTTGAGCTGCCTTCAAACATTGTTCTGCGAAAGGTAGGCAGTGCAAACTGGCTTTCATTCATCGCCGTGTCATGGGGCGCGGTGATGATTGGACAGGGCTTTGTGAAAAGCTGGATTTCGCTTGCTATTTGCCGTCTTCTCTTGGGAGCTTTTGAGGCGGGTTTCTTTCCTGGATGTGTCTACCTGATTACATGTTGGTATCGCCGCTATGAAACGCAAAAGAGGTAAGGCGAACACTCTGATGGAAGCCTTAGTGAATGATAGGCTTAACGATACACAGACTCGGTGGCTTTTACCTCTTCTCTGTCGGCATCGGTGGTCTTGCAAACATCCTGGCATATGGCTTGATGCAGATGGAGGGCGTTGGAGGTATCCGCGGGTAAGCAGTCCAGAAGCAAATCTACCTTTCAGAACGAAAACCTGACATTCACTTCCATTTTAGCTGGTCTTGGATCTTCATCATTGAGGGAATCCTAACTGTCGTCGTCGCCGTTGCCGCTTGGTTCATCATCCTGGACTTCCCAGACAAGGCAGAGAAAAAAGGCTTTCTCACCCACGCCGAAGCAAGAGTCATCCTGCAGCGCATTGAGGACGATCGAGGCGACTCTGTCGACGATGCGCTTACCTGGGACAAGTTCTGGCTGCACATGAAAGACATCAAGCTATGGGGCTATGCCACGCTCTTCATGAGCACGACCATGCCCGCTTACGCCTTTAGCTACTTCCTCCCCGTTATTCTGGTCGGTATGGGCTATAGCGCAGGCCAGGCAAATGCTCTCTCTGCGCCACCTAGTTTCGTAGCCATGGCCGCGGCTTTCTCCTTCGCTTGGCTGGGCGACAAGTATCGTGTTCGCAGCCCTGTTATTGCAGCCCAGGCGATCATTACCATCATCGGACTGATGATTGTTGCTTACTCCAAGAATAACGATGCGAGATACTTTGGCACGTTCCTGGGTGTCTGTGGATGCCAGGGTAACGTTCCCGCTATCCTCGCGTACCAGAGCAACAACATTCGCGGCCAGAGTAAGAGGTCGGTTGGCAGCGCGCTACAGATTGGCTTCGGTGCTATCGGCGGTATCCTTGCCTCGACAACATTTACGCAAAAGGAGGCGCCGACGTATATTACGGGCTTGTGGGTGACGGCTGGGCTTCAGATCTACATTCTAATTGTGTTGGTTTGCTTCACAATTTATTTCAGGAAGAAGAATGCGGTTGTGGAGAAGCAGAGGGCGAATGGAGAGGCCATGGACGAGAGGGAAGGATTGGCTGGTTTCAAGTACACTATTTAATTGGATAGTCGGGGGATTGATTGAGCGTATGTAGCACCGAACTGGCTTTTCTTCAGTATCTGCTGTGCGTGCATATGTGCTGCAGTGACGTGCATTTAACATGTATTATTGGTGTAGACGACGATTTGCGCTATTTCCTTCGCAGACAAGCGCAACGCTACGTTCCATGCCTCCACCTACGTGTCGCGCAAGTTGGGCCCATGACTCCTTGTCTCAGCCTTGTAATAGCAGCGCCTCAGTCAGCAACGCGATATGCATCAGCTTGCTTCCCTGCAGCCTCGCTCGTGGCTTAATTGCTTCTTTCCAGTGCTTCTGTTCTACGCTTTGCCAACCAAACTTCCTCCTATTAACTTTTGAGCTGAACTCTAGTATTAATCGTAGTCGATAATCGTAACCACCGCCAGCTCTGTTAGCTCGAGATCTAGCCCAGCGCCTCTCTCCTCTATACATATATACCTTAGTATTGGCGCGCTGAGCCACACAGCATCCAGAAATCATATACACGCCGGACAGTCCGCCTCAACGATTCCACGCCAACATGACCTCAAAACACAACCTGCACGTTGCTCAACAAATACCCGCTCATATCCACCCCTCCGAAGTCGTCGCTGCCCTCCACGACCACGAAACAGCACTCACGCTGCAAGCCCTTACTTGCGGCCATACAAAAGCGCCCTCAACCTCGCCCGAAACCCTCAAAGACACATACTGGTTCCCGCCGGACCAGTACCCCATCAGCACCTACCACGTCACAGAATGTATCACCTGGTTTCCTGGCATCGGCGAGATGGGTAAGAAATACATTACCTTCCCCAGCTGTTTCCAGGACACAAGACAGGGCATCAAGACGCGGGCAGACGCCACCGCGGGTGTGACTGTGCGCGCAGAGTTTCGGGTTGTAGAGAACGGTCAGGTGGGGAGCGAGGTCGAGGGCGAGGGTATGGGCGTGGGAGATGCACAGTGGGTGCTTGTTGAGGACGTGGAGGTGACGTGTTCCTGGTGGCTTATGCCGTTTGTCAAGGGCAAGATGGAGGCAGCGCACAAGGATGTGTGTCGCAAGGTGATTGAGAAAGTGGAGCACAGGAGGAGAGCCTCCGCTGCGCTGAGGAGGGACACCGAGGGGCTGGAGGTGGTCGGTGCGGTCAAGAGACAGGATAGCAAGGCGGATGATCATGGCAACATTAATACGGGGTTCGCGCAGGAGACACGCGACCACTACAAGAAGCCCCAGCCCCTAGGATTTGGGCAAGCGCATAAGATTGACCCGGTGCCTGTTGAGGCTGATGCCGTTGATACGCAGAGGTCGGAAGTACCTTCTGCTGATTTACCGGATAAGATTACCTACCGATGAACGAAACAAAATAATACTCGCATTATTGTCGTTGTGAAAAAGCTTGAATCCAGCAAGTTTGTACTAGCGCTACCATCCATGTCTTTCACATCTGTTTCATATCCGCTGTCAAAATGGCATCCGGCACGACGAAACCTTCTAGAAACCGTCCACCCGTTTCCGGCACCCGTTTTCTTCAGATTCCCGGGTACACCGGTTCCCGTCAACAGAGTTAAACGTATTCGTTTGAAATAAGCCAATCACAAGTCCCCTGTAGTCCACTCGAGCAAATCAAGTATCGCAACCAATCAAGAAGTCTATATCTTTTATTCTATACATGTACTACTCTCACAGCTTCCCTCGAAACTCCACCCCCTTCTTCCCAGTCATCTCATACCACGCCATTGGGAAACTCTTATCCTCTTCTTCCCAGAACCCTTCTCCCGCCAGCCCTCTCCTCCGATGCCTCGCCAAACCCTTATGCATGACCTGCTCCACCTGCGCCTTCTCCGCACTGTATCTCGGCCACTTTAGCACCAGCGCCTCAAAATCGTCGCCAAGTAAGTACGGCACGGGTTTGCTGGCCTTAACAAGCAAGCTCTCGTACGCATCGAGCGTCAGAAACGGCGCGTACACCATCGTCTGGGGGCCCAGCACGGCTTCTGCCTGCTCGCCTAGCTGTGACGCCTCGGGCGTCCGTACAATCTGTATGTCGAGACTTGCCAGCAGCGCCTCGTCGTGGCGCGAGAATGAAGGGTCTTGCGCGTAGAGTTGTATTCGTGCGCCGGACAGGCGCTGCAGTGTGTCGCGTAGCCCGAGCAAAATGGCCAGTTGCTTTAGTCGCCGGGTTTGCCCTTTGGCCTCGAAGAGGCTGCCTAGGCCGAGGGAGAGGATCCGTGTGAGTGGTTCACCGGCGGCTTTTTGTATTGTGCGCAGCCGGGTGGTGAGGGTTTGGGAGAGGGTGGAGGTGTGGTAGAGGGTTTGGTAGGCGAGGATTTGGTCTAGCAGGACATATACGGAGCGGTTTGTGGAGGACTTTTTGGAGTGTGGTTTCGCGTGTGATTTGGTGTGGGGAGGAGATGTGATGATGTGTCGACTATGGCGTGCGGCATGATCCTTTTGCTTGATAAGATGAATATTTTCTTGTAGCTCAGATAGAATTATACAATATGATTATATGGTTAGGTTCGTAGGATTATAGACACGGAGGTCTGGTGTGTACGTATTATTGTGGAGGTACTGGTGAATTTTGCGGATATGCTGTTGATACATTTTGAATTCATGATGCTAGTTAATTTATATCTACTTGTCTTCGTCATCTTTTGTTTACAAATTGTTCCTGGGTTGTGGAAATAAGGTCACTGTTTTCGGTGTTGGCTCGTAAGCGCCGTTGGCCATGCAAAGGATGAATAATGCGGTTGCTGAGAAATCCTACGTCATCGTGCATCTGTGAGCACGGCTTGCGCTTATTTTATAGATAACGCCTTGACTTAGAGATGGAGGGTAACATTTCACTCCCGTGGCCAGAAATTTTGGATTCCCTGAGCTTCTCCGCTTACTATTGATTAGTTAGATAACCGTGATAGCTAGATAGCTGTTCTAGGTTAGGATTTGCCTACCCCGTAAAGAATAGTGGGCGCTAGAACAAGTGAACGACACTATAAGTAGACCCTGCATATTGGCACATTTCCATAGCTCAAGCAGTACAATAAATTCTGGACCCAATAGTCTTCTTTATGGGCCTGGCCCGTAACAGAATTCATGAATACTGCGGTAAGAGGCGATCTAGCCCGATTAAGCAGAGTTGTATAGCCTGATAGTCTAATAGTCCTTACTAGACTGCCCGCTTGAAGCGTAGCAAGTCGCTATTTGGTTACTCAATAGTAGCTTCGCCGGCCACAAGTAGCTGATTTGGTATTGAGCGGCAGCTATTGCTTTAATAGACAAATTGTGGCAATATCGCAGTATTGATACGAAAAGTAGAGCGTGGTAAGGAAGTGGGAGGCTGGGTGGTGAAACACGTTATATATCTGTAGCTCCATCTTCTAATAAGTATATGAGGCAATTATCCGAATGCTGTCTATCTATGCGTATTATGTTGAAGCTGTTTCACTCTCGCACATTTCACTACGGAACTAGCTTTTGCATTCTACATAAAAAAAGCTGCCTGGCAATCTATATTAACATAGAATGTTAGATCTTTTGCAGCAACTCTTTCTTCCTTTCAGCCATTCTAAATGACTGTTCAATCCATCTGTAGCGTGTTAACTCTGTAATAAGGTACTGTTGAAGATCTCAACCTCTACATACCGTGGGGGCGAAGAATCCCACATGATGATTATGAGATGTAAAAATCTTTGTAATATATCGTCCACTGGCTCTCCTATGTACTTTGTAATATCAACTCCCACTTCTCTGATGTCTTTGTCATTGGCATCCATCAATCGCAAGAAACACGAAGCGTCCTCGATGCGCGTTCTGAAATACTCGAGGATGCGTTGAGAAAATACGACAGCTTTCTCAGCATTCGGATTCATAGCAGACCACCTGTAGTGAAGTGTTATATCGATGTAAACACGGACTTTAAAGTCTCTGTTGAGGTCATCAAAGTATCCGGTAGCCTTGAACTTGTCCATCGCCGTTGTGAGATACTCAAATTCGAAGTCTGGCTGGGCTGCTCCCAATACAATAGTCAAACCTGGCATTTTCTTGCCTTTAGGATAAAGTTGCATAAAATATTCGATGTCCTCGTAACGGAATCGCCGGCATAGCATCTGGGGAACGTTCTCATAGTACCAAAGTAGGCACTCTCGAGAGAATTGTTCGCAGAACCGGTCACTGACGAAGTCGTCAATTGGTCTGATCCGTTCATTCTCCTGGCTGAGGTCCAGGAATGAGTATATTCGGTCGCGAAGTTCGCGTGGCAGACGACCACATATCTTGATGCTGAGTTGGAGCGTATCACTGGATCTATTAGCATAAGTGCTAAATATGCGACTGACGTAAACACGCCGACAAAGCATGTATATGAACGGGTAGATGCGCACGGTATGTTGCTCTGTTCTGCCATGTGTATAATGGAAGAAGTGATGTGGACGGTGCACTTACAGTCGCAGGGCAAGATGTCAGTATTTAGGCATCAGTACAACTGCCTTGGCATAGAGGCCAAACTAATGACGCAATGTCGCATGTTACAGCGGTTTGTTGTCCCACCACTAATACCATACCGGACGGCTCAATGCAGCTGCATCATGTTGAATCCACTGCATACCTGAAGAAATCCACAAGTCATAATTCGGTTCTGTTTCATTTCGTTCTGATATAAATGCTTGAGAACTCCATGGTCACTCTCTTCCAATGGCAGATGAGACCATGGTTCAATAATCTGTTGGAAGGTGAGAGCGGCAGGACAATGACGCATGCCTAATCACCCGATATAGCTAGCGCCAGTATGTATATAGCAGAAGCTTCCCATAGAAACAATCCGTCACCTTTATCCCACAACATAATCATCTTAAACGAAGTTATAGCAGATTCCTTAGTGTTCTCGGCCTCAGATAATCTCCTTATAGCCCAAAAAAAAATCGTCGCATCTTCCCACTTCCAAATGCTTTCACAGCACGACATTCCGGAGCTATGCTCTACAGGTGATGAATTGTATCACCATATCTCCCAAGGCCGCTACCCTTCTTCCCCAGCAGCAGTGACACAAACTATTCCAAATTCTTAGCATATACACTGCAAACCTTTCCATCGCGCCAAACACCACGGATGTTTAGTGTAGCATCGATGTCCTCCAACGGGTTACCCTCGACAAGTAGCAAATCAGCATTCAACCCTTCTGCTAGTCGACCCCGGTCTTCGAATTTGAAGCGCTTTGCAATCAAGCTAGTGGCAGAACGAAGTGCTTCCTCGGGCGTCATGCCTACTTTGTCCACATACAAGTAGAGCTCGTGGTGCATGGAGAGACCGAAGGCTGTACCGACTGCGGGGCCGGCCGAGTCGCTCCCGCTACACATAATTAGCAATCTACAGAATCCAAAGTAGTCCTCAGAGCAAAGAATGTCACTCACCACAGAATATCAATACCTGCATCTTTCAATGCTTTCACTCCCTGATAGGCGTACTCAACTTTTCCCTTACCGGCTGCAAAGCCCATGCACTCGCACATGTTTCCCACACGGTCTTCATTGATCAGTCCCTTGATCCTCGGGTCGTGGGCAAACCGGTGCTGTAGCTCTTTCCCCTCCGCCGTCAAGCTACCCATGGTAGCAAGCGTTGGGTTCACCCAGGCATTGTTCTTCTTGTACGCCTCGATGAGCTCCTGTGTCGGCGGCTGATCGCAAAACGTGTGTGTCAGGCCATTCACACCCGCCTTGAGGACGTCCAATGTGTCCTTGATGCATGTGGCATGTGCTACGGTTAGGTACCCGCGTTTCTTGGCCTCTTCTATAATGATGCTTTGCAGCTCTACAGAAGGATAGGTGAGACTGTAACCCATGATTGTGCCGCTCTCGTGCATCAGTTTGATGTAGTCTGGTTGCATCTCCTTCTTCGTCCATTCCAAGTACTCGATGACGCTCTGACGGTCTGTCAACTTAGGCCATCCGGCGATGGCAGCGGCCGTCTCTTCGCTTTTGTCGTGGGCCGTAATCACTGGAATTGGCCATCCATTCTCGATGGTCGCGGCTTGGCCTGCTGTCTTGTAGGATGCTGTGTCTGGTTCCAGAGTTTGCTTTTTGAGTTTTTGCACGTTGTGGATCTCGTTTTGCATGTCGCACACGGTGGTGACGCCGAACCTTAGAGCCTGAGGGAGAGCCTCTGGGTCGGCTCTATCAGCGTGAATATGGCAGTCGATCAGGCCAGGGAGAAGTGTGTGCCCCGGCTTTGAATATGCCTTAATCGAATCTTGTGGCACACTGCTCATTGGCCCCACAGACTTGATTCTGCCGTCCTGGATATGTGCGTATCCCTCTTCGATGGTTTGTTCTCCAGTAAAAATCCGGACATCGCGAATCAAAAAGGTAGCCATAGTGCTAGAGATATAGAGTATGACCCTTTGTGGGTTCCCAGAAAATGCTACAAGACAATGGGCGTACAGGGGCGAATGGTTTAGAAAGCTTCAGGAAGGGATAGCAGGTAAGAAGCAATTTTGGATAAGTTGGAATAGCAGCTTTTATAATTTGATCATCTATATTAATAATGAGGCTTTCCTTGCCGCTGAGCATTGCTTTAGTGGACGGGGTTGCAGCATTAGTGTATAGTGGCGCCTGCACATCAGACGTATAGAAGATGTACAAACCAGTGCGAACGCCGGCATGCTGACCAGCGATTCGTGTGGCGTGAGGAGCTTTGGTATTGCTTCTTCTCGCAGCTATCGATAACGGGTACAAGTTCTGATCCGGCCCGCGCCGCGGAGAGCCGTACCTGGGATCCATAAAACCAAAAATATGCAGACTGAACATGATTGCAGACCAGAAACTGATATGTTCTTCTCCCTGAGTAACTGATAAATTTCCACATTGGAAAGTACATTCGACACATGATGTGTTGGTATACCCTGTTTTGGCTTTGCATAAAATAAGACGCTGACCCACACTAAGATCTTCCATAGTAGTTAGGCCATACCTTCTACTCAAAGAGGCTGTTCTTTTGTTCACGTATCGAGATTCTTGCCCTCATTATGACTAGACATCCCGTGTGGGATACTAATAAGACGTTTAATTTTTTTGTTGTTCCACCATTGGAATTGCTGATTTGAAGGAGAACAACAGCAATCGCGGTTTAAGGACTAATTAATAACGTTATGGAAATGAACAAAATATGGCATATGAGATACAACACGCCCCGTGGGAACACGTAGGCCCGGAGTGATATGCACGCCGACTTTCACACGCACCTAATATTTACCGTATGGAGTATAATTTCAACCATCTGTCCAATCCTCTTTGAAGTAGTGCATAGTTCGTCGAAGGAAGTGGCTGGAGCGATTCTTCAACAATCAAGAATCAGCCTACCGTTCAACCCTGTCATCATTTAGTCGCACCAAATCTGACGTGAGATATTTGTCGGCTTATCGCTTCTTGTCGAAAGGAAGCAAAGGGAGATGTTGGCAGTAAGTAAGCCTATCTAATCTCTGGTTAGAGCAAGCCGATGGTAGTGGAACTATCGTTCTGATTATAGCTGTATATCACGTGACATCACATGTGTCTGGAAGCGTTGAGTGCATTCTCCTGGCTCATGACTCTCGCAAACATAGCGCTCGTCTATAAAATCATTCGGGTCTTATATTCATACAGTGGAAGGCAAGTTGTCTGTTCTATCCTCACACCAACGACACTGCAAAGTGTATCTTTCATACGGTGAAGTTCATTATCCAACTTTTCTTCTTGTAAAGGCACAATGCCTAGGCCAAACATATAGTTTCGGGAAAAAGCTATTACTATTAATGCATCTACAATGCGTATTCCAGCGAGATTCTACTTTTGAGAAGAACTTGCACAGTTACAGCTGAATGTAAGAGATATCGTTATCAATACATCCCAGCTCTTCCCTCCCTTTCCTCTTCAATTATCGAAGCCAAGGCTTTCTTTTTTCGACTTTGGTATTGGCTGATATAAACAATGGACGAATTTACATAGTTTCCAATGTCTTCGTTCCATCCCGTTGCTCATACCAACCGAGATTTTTCTCGTGTCTCTGACCGGAATTTCGAAGTCAAAAGTTATACCCTCTATGACACGACCACACAAGAGCCTCTATATATAGTGTTCAATATTTCCATGTCGAAATCAGGGTCTTCATGGTGCATGGACTTCTGTACGCGATGCCATTCTTTGAGAGCAGATTGTGATGTTAAATTTTTTAGCTATATATTAATAAACAAATGATTACTGTATTACTTTTTTATATACAACCAAGGCCTTCCGAAACAATAGCTATCTGGTGCGGCTCTGGAGCCTCGATCTCATGGTGGTTTCTATGGGACAGATGAGGAGTTAAGCCATTTCAACTGCTGCCCTGTTCAGCACGGTAGTTCAGAATTTGCGGAAAAGCTCGCCAGAGACCCGTCCTGGGACATAATGTACTGCGTAGTCCAAGAATAGCTTCTGTTTTCTCGTGCTGTGCCACGTACTAACAAGTAGTCTTAACAGTAACAACCTTTGATGAAGAGAGGTACAAAGATGAACTTCCAAGAATGGTACCTGGCGGCTAATTTGTATGTACCCCATTGGCTCCGCTTGTGTCGGGCGCTTACGTGAAACGACAGTAGCTTAATCAAGCTAGCCACGCAGGTAACAAGAAATGCTAGTAAAGCACAACGCTAGTAAGGCACAGCGCTTGCAAGTTGCAACCAGATAGATATACTACGGCCATGCCGCTCGAATACTTGCCTGCTCTATGCGACAAACAGCGCAGCCCTCATTTTCCCCCATCGCTGCTGCACTTTTTCCATTAATATTTTGTAATGTTACTCTATCTTCTCCTGGCCATATTACAAATCGCTAGCGCGGCTGGTTATTGTTACAGTCGCAATGGTACCACCCTTCTTAACGCAGCTTTTCAGCCATGCGGCAACAAGACAGTACATTCTGCATGCTGTATGACGAACCATAGCGGCGCTGGAGACGTTGGCATCGCCGATGATGTATGCATGGAGAACGGGCTTTGTCAGAACTATGCTGTATATGACGGGAAGAATGAGGGTCAACAAGTCTGGTCAAGGCAGGGATGTACAGATCCGCTGTGGAACAGTCCATACTGTCTTGCGGACGTGTGTAACAAGCCAGAGGTATACTGCCATGCACTTGACGTGAGGATGTCACTAATGAAATGATATAGTACGCAGACCAGTGGGGCAATGTGGGCGTGTGGAATTGCGGTGGGGAAAATTGGTGCTGTGGGGAGAAGACATGTTGTGATGATAAAGAAAACATCTTCGCGCTCGCGGCAACTGTAGGCCCGCCATCGACTGTTCCTTCAGCAACATCCTTTTCCTCAGCCTCTGCGTCATCAGCCTCGACGTCTACCGCGTCCCCTTCCTTAGAGGAAAACGCCCAACCACGAAGACTTAGTAAAGAAGAGAAAGCCAGCATCAAGGCTGCCATTGCAGCAGTCATAGTGATCGTGGTAATCGCCATTCCGATTGCATTTCTGATCATGAGGCGGAGGAAAATGAAAAGACAGAAAATTACCCCTTTGGACGGGACCAAGCCGCACAAAGATGTACCAGAGGAGGAAAAGCATTCGTTACATGTTCAAACTCGTGAACAAAGCCCACATCATGGATATAGTGAGTTGGGCCAGCGTGAACATGCAGAACTAGCGACAAACAATATGCCTCAGGAGTTAGAAGCTGGAGGTGGAAACTTACGGTGAGGCGTTTAGACCAAATCATAATATTATCTATACTAAATGTGAATGGAAATACGTGTGCTTTCGGGAGAAGGAACAATCATGTAGAGTATCACTGTTAACGAGCGTATAGCATCCAATGTGAGTCTGACGAGAATCATTTCTGGTAACACTTCCTATATAAATGAAAAGGTCGGCGGTGGGCCTTTGGCATTTTAGCTTTTGGGGCAGATAAAACTATCCAAAATTCGACCAGAATCCCAATCATGCGACAAGATCGATGCCTACACATTCCCTAGCTGGTTATATGATAACCAGATAATACCCTTATATTCTCATGGCCTTCATGTCAGTTCTGTACCATCGTATTTCCCTTGTTCATGATTTCCAGGGGCTTCAACAAAGGAGGAGTCATGTAACCTACAACTACACTTCAACAGAAAGATCAGCACAACCAATCAACACCGGCATTGGTGTTGCATCTTGAAGCTCACCATTCAACTTGACAAGTAGCCCTTTCTCTATAAAATATTCGTAATCAAGAACCTTATAGCACTAGCTATAGGCGATTTTCTAGCTACCCAGACTCCACCAATCACCCCCAGCCGTTCGCTGCCAGTTGATTCCTACAATTATTCAAAGTTAGCAATCTAAGTCCGTGGTCCGTGAAGGTGAATGCGGCAGTGCCCGAAGCTAAGCACCCGGCGCTTCGAAGGACCACTGACGGGGCGCCATCTGCGCCACATTCTACAATGTCCTGCACTTGCACGGCACGCAGCTTCCAGTTCCCAGCGCGCAGCTCAGCCGCCAGCCTTGTTGTCCGCCTTGTTAGCAGCCTACAGAAAGGCCCCTCGCCCACCATGGACACTCGCTATATGTCTGCCGTTGACCTGACCTGGCACGTTCGACCACCAACAAGCAGGTCTCGCCACAGAACAGCGTTATGGCACAGCTCGTCGCGACTCAGCACGGCGGCGAGCCCAACCCGCTCGACACCACTGGCCTGTGTCTGCTGTCGCTCGACGGCGGCGGCGTGCGCGGCCTGTCGACACTGTACATCCTGAGAGGCTTAATGACCCGACTGAACAACGAACGACAGAATGCCGGCCTTCCAAGTGTAAAGCCGTGCGAGGTATTTGATCTTATCGGCGGCACAAACACAGGCGGGTAGGTAGAAGAATATATGACGGCCAGACACGACTGACCTGATAGGCTCATCGCTATCATGCTCGGCCGTCTAGAGATGGACGTGGATGCATGCATCGCAGCGTACAGCACCCTCATGAAGACAGTGTTCGAAGAGAAATCTAGCTGGCTTCCTGTCAGCTGGAGCGGGAAAGTAAAGGCGCGATTCGACTCGGCGAAGCTGAAGAACGCTGTCGAAGATGCAATCTCTAGGACAGATGCTTCCTCAACAGACGCTTTCAATGATGGCAAGAAGCGTGGGTGTTACACGTATGTAAGTCTACTGCATAGTCCCACAGCCTCCCACTGATACAGTGCAAGATTTGTCTGCGCTACGGCGAAAGAGACGGCTGGCATCATACGCCTAAGGAGCTACACCCTGCCTGACGAAGGCGAGATCCCTGCGACTATCTGCCAGGCAGCCTTTGCGACGTCAGCGGCGACAGGCTTCTTCGACCCTGTCTCGATCGGGGCGCGACACTTCGTGGACGGCGCGCTAGGCGCTAATAACCCTGTCGAAGAGGTAGAAGGCGAGGCGGCTAACATATGGAGTCCTAACACGGGCGACCTAAAGCCGCTAGTTAAGTGTTTTATCTCGATTGGTACGGGCTAACCTAGCAAAAAGGCGCTAGAGAACAATATAGCCAAGTTTCTATCTAAGAGCCTAGTAAGAATCGCGACAGAGACGGAGGAGACAGAGAGAAAGTTTATCGCACGATGGGCAAAGCACTATGACGAGAAGCGATACTTCCGCTTTAACGTCGACCAGGGGCTGCAGGGTACTGTCGATTAGACCAGTATGCGGAGAAGTATAAGCGGCTACGCGCGCGACTACTAAAGCACTATCCTCAGCAGTAGCAGTCAAGGTATCGGCATGTTTACGCGACGTTTGAAGCATCGGTTGGAGTGCTGAATGATTGTGAGGACGAGGTTGGTCGAGATGCGTTAGACCTACTTGGGGTCCTTTCTATGCTGCACTCTAGCGTGCTGCCACTTGACGTCTTCCTAGACGCGTGGAAAGGTGCTCGAGACGTGGTTGAGGCTAAATACGGCCAGTCTAACGAAATATACGCTCTTAGATCATGGCACGTGTCTCAGCTACCCAGGTTCATCGACCGCCAGGCAGACGAGTGGGACGACTACCAGCTGAACAGAGCCAGCGCTCTCCTAGCATCGCTCTCCCTAGTGACAAGACACCAGTGCTCAGAAGGCCTACACGGACTCTCAATGCATCCGCTGGTGCACACGTGGGCAAAAGACCGGCTTGACCAGAAACAACAGCAGGCGGCGTGGGTGAGCACAGGATGCATTCTTGCACTATCAAGTGTCCAGTCAGAGATGTGGCAAGTGTATGAGAGGCAGCTGCGGCCGCACATGCAGTCTTTTCTATCCCCTAGGGTTGAGGAGATGTTGTCGTTTGGCCCACCTGGGACGATGCTGCCTATCGTGCTGGAGTGCGGCTGGGCGTTAAACATGATGAGAGAGGACGATAGGCTCAAGTGCTTGTTAAAAGGCATCTACAAGGTTCTTGAGATCACGCCGTTAGATCTGTCACCAGAGTACATAATAATATGGGATCTTGCGGCAAGAAACTTGAGGTACTTAGGCCACGCTAGGTAGGCGGTAGGGCTACTTGAGCACCTTGTTAAAGTCGAAGAGACTACGCTAATAGAAACTCACCCTGACCGGCTGGCATCGCAGCACGAGCTTGCTAGTGCGTACCGGGCTAACGGACAGACGAAGAAGGCGGTAGAGCTTCTCGAGCACGTCATCAAGATCAAAAAGACTATATTGTTAGAGACTCACCCTAGCTGGCTATCATCGCAGCACGAGCTTGCTGTTGCGTATCGGGCTAACGGGCAGACGAAAGAGGCGACAGAGCTGCTAGAGCATGTTGTTAAGATACATAAAACTACGCTAGCAGAGACTCACCCTGACCAGCTGACATCGCAGCAAGAGCTTGCGATTGCGTACCAGGTCAATGGGCAGACGAAAGAGGCGATAGAGCTTCTCGAGTACGTCGTCAAAATAAAACAGATAACAATGGCAGCCAACCATCCGTCTCGACTGATTTCAGAGAATGCATTGGCTTATACACAGAGTAGATTCGGGATTTATAGCGCGTAATGCAGTACACGTATTTCCTCTTACTTGGTTTGCGATCAGCCTACAATCAATGTGCAACACAACTGCTGCTACAATAATAATAACTTGGTAATCTACTTAATACATAAGAAATAGCATGATGCGTGTTAAGGCTATGCTGTGTTGGAAGAAGTCAGCGGTCTCTATTCACCACTAAAGCTTTCACCTGCCTGTGCCCTCCCTGTAACGGTGACGTTGAGATAATGGTGCCCAGTAAGAGCTTGTTTTGCCGCAGCTAGCAATAGACTGTCTACGCCGTGAGCTGCACTTTCGACGAGCTCTAGAGCTTGCTTCTCGTGTATAGCAGCTGCTCTTACTTAGCAAGGGCAAGCTTCCTCTCCGAATCAGGGGATATCTTCTTAATGCCGTGAACTATTGTGGTGACGCCGCCGATGAGGTCTGTAAGTTGGGAGTGATGATAGAGTTGCGTACGCCTACTCCTCGAGCTGCTCTCGCAGAAGCTCTCTGGCAGGCCTGTACGCCGAGCAACATGCGCGAGCTTGAAGCTCAATCAACGCTAATACGTGATCGCGTCCCACAGCATAAGAGCTCTTCTCTAGCTTTAATTGTCACGGCAACGAATCAGCTTAAGAAGGGCGCTGAGGTAATATACCGCAATGCTATTAGTTGAGCTAATGCGCGATCGGATCGCCAGTCTTGGGAGAACTAATGAGGCAGCAACAATGCGTAAGCAGCGTAAGAGAAAGTGTATACAGAAGCAAGAAGTGCTACCAAAGGGCGCTGGCGAGGATCTACTCACTCAACGTGAGGCTGATGAGCAGATTACTCGTGAAGAGCGTCAGGGAGGAGAGCGATTAGGTGTCAGTCGCCAGGCTCTAGCACACTGTAGCAGGTGCAGGGACTGACCATAATGCGCGTACATGCAATAAAGATACTCTAGATGCTGCATGATCTACTTTATCGACATAGAGTAAAACAATCATATTATGGTGGAGCTATACGCTTAAAGAGGTGCGCAGGTTTAGCGGGGTGCGTCACTCACTTGTCTACGTCACTCGCTTATCCACTACGTTGGATAACTAGTTCAAGTTGACATTCCTGATCTTAGCTCGAAAATGACGCTTTATTAACAGCATTTTAGCTCCTCTAGATGTCTCCCGCAGCCAAGCCCTACACCACAGATTTCATGTTGATGTAGGGTACCCACTGGACATTTACAAATTTGGCGGTTTCGGGCCTCAACTCCTCGACCTCCAATACCCCTGTTTGCTTCGTTTGGTAGAGCAAATGCAGTGGCGTACAGCAGAATACTGAATATCGCGTGGAGACGCATGTTGGGGATTCTTGGTAGGTGTCTCTTATTCCCTTGCAGTGCATATCTGTATATATTTAGTCTTGCGTATGATAGTTGATATATTGATTAGTTCATGTTACATACGTTTTGGAAGGTTAGGATGAACACAGTTTATATATCCAAAATCTTCTTGAGCTATGCGTAGAGAGGTATGAACTTGGTAGAACTCGATATTATTCTCTTAGGAGTCAGTCTTACTTATAAGAAGAAGGCAGTATCTGCGTACTTACCCTCAATCGCCGGCTTACTTCCGAAAGTATGAGCCGGCTTACTTCCGAGAGAGTATCGGCTGGCTAGCGTACCTTCTAATCATATAAAATGGGCAAATGCTAATCTGTTACAAGTAACAAGTAGGATTATCTTCTTAACGCTAGACAAGGAACGGGAAGAGGCACGGCAGAAAAACTGTAGCCTGCAGGCGTCTGCTTAAGAACGTAACAATAACCGCAGAGCGGTAATCACGTAGTCTAGTATTTACTTTTAAAATATATTTTTGACTTTCTCTATCTAGATCTCTAATAGAGAATCGTACGGCTTACCGCAATCTATCTTCTCGCCTTAACCCGGACTGAGACCTGGCAAGTGGAGCTCAACCCCATGTAAACACAGGGATTGTAACAAGAAAGTGAAGCTGGCGCAAAGTTAAAGTACCTAGTTGTTGTTATCACGACCGAAGGGAGATTTTAGTTCCGCAGTTTTGTTTTAAAAAAAGATCTAGGGTCTAGCTGTCGTTATAGATGACTTACTTAAACTACTGTGTACAGGTGCTAGAATTGGAAGAAAGCAAGCCCTAGTAGTGGTTAGAGAAATAAGATGAAGAACCGAGCACAAAACATCATAAATTCAGGCTATGAATTGGAAGATTCACACTTCAGATATACTATTTGAAAAGTTCGTGCGTTGGTGACTGTATATCTTTGTAATCGTCCATAGTTATGTGGTTGGTCACATGATCAACCACATTAGTGCTTTTGGATCTTCATCACGAGCAATTGTAAAGGCCTTTTTTCTTTGCCAGCTCAACTTACTACATACTACTCCATGCACTGTCATTATACCTCCATGACTTTATTCATTACCAACACACGTGACCTGGAGTCTTGAAGACGCGTAAAGTAGAAATGCAACCAAAGCCGCGTAGCGCCAAGCGCCCCACCAACGCGATCGAGCGTGCGTCGTCGCAAGTCCGACATCGTCCGACATCGTTCGACTGGCAAAGACACTCATTGCTGCGTTTTCTTGCCGTGCTTAGCTTGGATGCTACACTTCATCTTTGTAGCTCCCAAAAATGGTTGTACTGGTTGATCTGGAAGACGATGAACCTCCTTCGTTACATGCCCCTCACGCGTCAGGCTTACTGAACGTCAAGCCACTGCACCACTCTCTTAGCGATGCGACGGCAGAAAGTGAGCAGAGAGTGAGCGTGACAGACAAGAGACCGAACCCAAACAAGAATGGATTCAGCGCTGCCCTGAGCTGCTATCCGTGAGCTTTAGCCATAGCATGGACTTGACTCCACGCCCTAATGTATGCTAACCAGGTTAACCACACAGAATAGTAAGCCAGCTCGCCGCTCAACTCGATCTCAACACTCTTCATGACCTGTCACGTACGTGTCGACAGTTTCGTGCGAATCTGCTTGAATACCGTAGGCAACTTGTGAAGCACACGCTGCACTGCGTCAATGAAGGTGCCGAAATCGGCCATCAGCCGAATTCATCACTTCAAGCCAGTCGGCATGTCACGGCGCACGAAGGAAGATTGACTGCCGGGCGCGTTGGCAGATGTGCTCGCGACATGGTGGGAGAGTGTCAGCGCTGTGGCACTGTTGTCTGCCGAGTATGATATCTGAATGAGTGTATAAGGAGGGGCTAATGAATGTCCCAGAACTGCACTATGAAGCCACCACCGACTCCCGCACTTCGAGCTCGGCATCGTCGACTCTGCCGGACATGCACAAAGGCACCGCTTCCATTGCTCATGGCTGTCCCAAAGCAGCGCTCGTCATCTGACGCTTCGCCACCTGGATCACCGAACCAGCGCCCAGTGTTGTTTGAAAGCGACAAACCTAGAGCCTTTACAGCACCTGCATTTGAACGCACCCCATGCAATTGCGACAATGTTATATGGCTTTGCGCGCCATGCGGGAAGGACCTGCGAAACGCTGACACCATGTACGTCCGTGGATGGAGTTGGCGTACGCGATATAGCCACTATCTAGGTGGGGTCGGCACAGGTGCTGGTGAAGGTAACGAAGGTGTCGAATGTGGAAGAGGCTGCACTTGTCTCGGTGCACGAGTTGTCGAGCATGAGACGTGCGAACAAGATCTTTTAGATACTATTGAGAGATCTCAAACACCCTCTTCAGAGTCGCCTGATCGCTGGCGGGGCACATGCTATCTCACGCAAGAGATTGAGGGAATTGGTGGTGTGTTGAAAGTGAAGCACAAGAAGCAGGTACGTGTTGGCGAATGCGTAAAGCTGTATGAAGACGAAAAGGAAAAGTCCATACAGTACCTAGAGCGCGAAGTCAAGGGTGAGCTTAGGAGCTGGTGCTCATGGTGTGACCGTGTTGTGCTTGGGAAGAAGGACAAGGATGAAATCGCTGGGATTCGGCCCGCTTCCAATGGGTCAAGTTCGACGACTTCCAGTGTGTCGAAACCGTCATATAGATACTAGTGGAGCCTTCTTCGCCAGCTCTAGTGCTCTTCATACGCTTGTAGATATTCCTACGAACTGGCGCACTAATACCGCCCGTCGACTCCTTCCAGGCAAAGCTTGTACATGTGAGCCTGCATAGGCCCAAAGCGCCCCATTCTCCTCTCGTCCTCTCTCAAGTCTCCAACCCGTTCTGATAGGCTCGCGCATCTTCGATGTCCTCACCTTGTTCCGATCCTCTCCAACGTAATTAGCAACTTCCTTATCTCCCATTCAAGTTCCGATACCTGTTCATCGCTTGGTTTGTTCCTATGCCGAGTTGTTTCTAGAAGATCATCAGTATTTGCCGAAAGTTTGACGACCAAAGCTTCAAACTAGCATCAAACTGCCAGGCTCTTCGTGTTAGGCCTCCAAGACCATGCAAAGGTTCTCATCTCCACCTGCGTACCACCCTTGAGAGTCTTCGTTTACATTCGTGTCCATCCGAATCGTGTTTTCAGATTCTTGGTTGGGTTGTGGATTCTCGTGCTGTAATCGAACACTGATATTCTGCAGAGCATGAATGCGACGTTCGTGTTCGAAAGGACGGCATGGCTGCCTTGATCGCTTTCCATACGGAATGCGCAGTATTCTGTATATACATCATCAGTCCAGTCACTATTGAATGGCTCAGGTGTGAAATGAGTCTCGGTTTAGGGTTAATCTGCTGTTAGGAAAGATTGGGAAATGAAGTGTAACATTGGAGCCCAACGTGCAGGAAATAAAAAATACACGAAAAAAGAGGAAATAGCTGGAATTGCTACGAGGCCTTGTTAATGCTTTGCTGTGACCGCGGGCATATCGGGTCGGAAGCTAGTGTGGCGTACTCTGGTGTTAGATATAGGGGGACGTTCTTAACATCATTAGACAGAAACGCTATGCCCACGCTTTTTATAGTGAGGCTAGCGTATGTCCGAATTAATATGCTTTCAAAGATGCTTACAAGCAAATACAAAAGGTTGTTGTCTCATTGGAAATATAGAGACAGGTAAGACAACTCTACTGCAAACAATCTGTCTCTAATAGCTGTTCAGAATGTCTCACCTCATACTCACTGCAAGCCGAGATTTCGGATCACGTTTCCGTCAACTTGGTTGGGTGCTGTCGCAACTTCCTCTTTCCTGGGAAGTTGCACGTGCGCACTAGGTAAACACACCTCCCCCTCACGTCTTCTTCACTTCTCCCCTTCTACTACATCTCCAATCAGTCACTGACTTTACTTCCAAACAGTACCTGAGATAAATTCCGACAACATGAATGACCAGGGCCCGAAGTGGCGTCTGGGTAAGCAGGAGCTTCACTGTTGATACTTCTATATTTGGCTAACGATACCTAGAACATGCTGGCAATGGCACGGCGGTTTGCCAGCAAGCATCCTGCAAGCGGAACAACTCAAAGATTGT
Source organism: Curvularia verruculosa (assembly GCA_036172615.1). Taxonomy (NCBI): domain Eukaryota; kingdom Fungi; phylum Ascomycota; class Dothideomycetes; order Pleosporales; family Pleosporaceae; genus Curvularia; species Curvularia verruculosa. The sequence continues at coordinate 108,732 of JAWDHC010000033.1, read as the reverse complement.
GAAAGGAGAACTGCGCATCGGTACTCACACGCTGTTTGACAATGACATCGAGCGTCGATGGTACATGGCTTGGCGTCATTGGTGAGTCTTCTTTCTGGCATCCTAGCTACAGATGACTGATTAAGCATCTTTGTAAAACAACGTGGAAATCTAAAACAAATTTAGGGGATGTGCCACGAAGCATCAGATTGCAGGCTTGAAAGAAACCACCGACGATGATCCGACTAAAGCGCCCGGCTATGACAAACTAAGCTCGGAAAGCCAAGAGCAGGTCCGTCTGGCATTTGAAGAGGGCATGCCCGTCGATAAGACATTCAAAGGCATCTGCGAAGAGCAAGCCAAGGATGCTCCCAAGTATGCGAAGGAGTATACTGATGCGACTGGTTACAAGGCTGACGTTGCTAAACGCTCTGCTGCTTGCCGTGGAAGCACTTGCTTCCCGGAGAATATCAAGATCACGAAGGGTGAGTTGAGGCTTGGTATCTATGTCGACTTTGACGGCGATCACTTTTCAACTTACTACAAACACTGGGTAAGTCATTTCATCCCAAGCCACTTTCTCTCTCTCTCTCACAATGGCGTAGAAGTGCATATCGGAATACGACCTCGAACACGCAAAGACATTCTTTGACAACGGAGGGTTCGATGGAGTTGAAACGCTCCCTCAAGAACTTCAAGAAGTGGTGGTCAAGACGCTCGAGACCGGAAAGCTTGTCGAACCACCGGCGCATATGACGGACCTGCCAAAGGCAAAGACCAAGAAGTCTCGTAGCAAGAAGTCCAAGTCCAAGGCAAAAGTCAGCGTCAAATCTGAACAGCAAGACAGCCTTCTTGAAGACTCTGATGCCGACTTGCAAGAAGCGTTTTCATCGCTACCTGTGGCAAAGACCAAGGCCAGGAAATCAAGAGCAAAGAAGCGTCGTACAGAGAGCATGGATGAAGATAGCGAAGTCGAGGTGGAGTACGTGCCCAAGAAGTCGAAGAGCAGGTCTGTTCCGTTCAAGGAGTCAATCGTACCAAACGGAGATCCTGAAGAAAGGTTGATCATGCCGAATGATGTCGATCATGAGAAGCCCATGAACGGGGATGCATAATGTAAGGGGCGACTATTCAGGGTGTCACGGAGTGGAGTAATGACGCTGATGCGGCTTATGAGGGTCAGTAGATACGTATGAGCGCCGGACGGTAACTAGCCGTCTCGATTCACAGCATGTAGTATAGTAGCGTATGTCCAAGTTTCAAACTCGAGCAGCTTCATAGCCTATATGAGGGGAGAGATGCGTACGTACGTACATGGTGTACCGCAATGTGACGTTTCTGCGAACTAGGTGATTGGCGCACGTCCCACCAGAGCCCCAGAGGTGGGCGCATCCTAGTCGCAAGCTGTCCTCCCCGCAAATCACATCTACTCCACCACCAATCCACTGCACCAGGAACCAGCACAGCGCCACTACCTACATTTCGACCGTGTGATACCAAGATAGACCACATTGACCACCATGTCGGGCAAAATCATCGCCGTAACCTCATCCTCGCACTTCTCCCAGCTTTTGTCGCAATCCACGTACACCGTCGTAGACTTCTATGCCGACTGGTGTGGACCATGTAAAGCGATTGCGCCTGTCTTCCAGAGCTTGGCGGAGAAGGAGACAAAACCAGGAAAGATGCAGTTCGTGAAAGTAGATGTGGATAGCCAGCAGGACGTCGCGAGGAAGTATGGAGTTAGCGCGTACGTGTATCCCATGGGACACTGTTCAGCTCCCACTGCGAGAATGACCATTTAGTATATGGGCGCTGACACGACTTGTTAACAGCATGCCAACTTTCCTGGTCATCAAGTCCAACTCGGTTGTTGAAACCATCCGCGGCGCAAACCCCTCAGCCCTTACAGCCGCCGTCCGCAAAGCCGCAAACGACACATCTGGCCCAGGCGCTGCCTCAGCTGCCTTCCAAAGTAAAGGACGCACACTCGGCTCCAACACAGAACCTAGTCGGCCAGTTGGCGATAGCCCGTTTGCGGGACTACAACGCATGTTGGTCGGCAACGGCGGCTTTACCGATTTAGTGATCAGATTCGCAGCCCTCTACTTCATCAGTCTGTTCGCATTTGACTCGTACAAGGCTGCGGAAGAGAGCCCATTCAATGTCAGGTCGAGAAGATAAACATCTAGCCATCAGAGGAAGACGAAAAAATGAAGGACTGTTTGGCGTTGGGAATGGGAGCAAGGCGTTTAGGAGATATACCACTTCGATTCACATCATCGTGCACTGAAGTGTCGTCTGATACGAGCATAATTATGTTACCTTGCCACTGAGGCTTCTTAGTACGTCCTATCAGCCACACTCTGTCGGCTCGAGTACAGCTCGTTTTGGATGATTATTTAGTAATTCATTCCAATTTCACATTATTTATTTCTTCCTCCGAGCATGCATCGGCATAAGATTCCGAACACATCCTAAAAACATGGCTGACGTGAGATGATCTCCCAGTGAAATGCCATGGTCCCTGCATCCGTGTTGTCAACACCCATGAACTCTGTACAATTGTAGCAATACCTACGCCATCAAAGCTTTTTGAAGCTATCCCGTATCTATCAAACTTTGCCATCCGAAGTACCCGTCACCCCAGATAGCTTATAGATCTACATGATTTTTAAACATATAGCCACATCCCCGGGTGGGCAGGCTTTCCCATGACCTAAGATAACACCTGACATCATCCCTAAACAACAAGGTTTAATGCATCTTACAGGCTTACTGTACAAATCAAATCTACCGGGAGAGAGTACTTCGGCAGTAAACAAGTCCTTTTAGCTTCTGGTCGCTCAGATCATTAGGGAGCTATAAAATTCCAAGTATTCTCTCCCACTGTCCCTGGTTGCTAATCCCCCCACTCCCCTTATCAGCTTGTGCAACCCCCTTTGCCGTCCTGATCTGTGCCCAATGTACGCATTTTATCTCGCCCTCCTGCCGCTCTGGCTCGCATCTGCGACACCCATTATCCAAACCCCTGACCCGAACGCATGCCCACGTGAGTCTGGCGGCTGTCCCGGAGTAAGTCTGCATCCTCCCCCTCCCCCCCCCCCCTTTTTTTTAAGATAAGAGAGAGACAGAACAAGTCTCATACGTGGAAATCTGATGTTAACGACTTCTCATAGGTATGCGTCCAGACAATTACTGGTGATGTTTGTCAAGTTACCCAGGGAGATACGTGTTTGAATTTTCCCTGCGGCTATGTTAGTGGGTTTTATACGAGCGTAAGTACTCGAGACGAAACCTTTTTCTTGTTTCGAGGCGGAGACAGTGCTGATGGGTTGTCAAGTGTGATCATAGGGAAGACAAGCCGAGTTGCACGGCGTACGGAGATGGGCACTCTCAGTGTCTTTTCCCTCCGAAGTAGATTGCGGAATCGGATTCTGGGGGGGGGTTGGTGGTAGGATGGAGCGTGTGGTAGCGGAATGAAGGGATTACGGTGTTGCGGAGGTTGGCCGTGCGATAGATTTTTGGAGTGGAAAGGTCTGCTTGTTGTAGCATGGATGTAGTGGTCGGCTACTTGTAGTCCTAATGTTATCAAACAATTCTGCTTTTGATTGACTGGGGCTTGAAGGGAATGTTGGAACTTCGGTTATCCTTCTTCATTGCAGTTTTCTGGTACTATTGTGCTTTCTGTCATAGCAGAATGTTTTGTTCCGGCATGCCAGATAGCTTTTCGACTATACTCATTGACTTTATAAGTTTGAGAGCAGTCCACGAAAAACCAAGAGCTAGTCCACCTTGTGCATCGATGATTTAGAGAACTATGTCACCCTGCACCAACGAATAATATGCGTCTGAAACAGCAGAATGTGTTGAAAGTGATTAATGCTGATGCATCATCGAGTCCATGTCCCTATACTTTCTTTCCATCAAAAAGAAACAGTGCACATAATGTGCTCGTGAATTCATCCCTCAGCCTCAAACATCCATAAACGACTCAATAACACGTGCAAATTCTGCCGCGTCTTTCAGTCCCACCCATCCATCACCTTCCTTCTTTCCGTCTGCAAAATCGAGCACGCTCTTCATGACACCTCTCCCAATAACTGGCACATTTTTCTGCTCCTCAGTCCAGTCCCACGGCACTTCCTTGACTTCATCGCTTTCAAAGTCATGGACTTGGATTGTCACCGGTCCATCGGCGTCACTGAAGCGGAGGAAAGGGCTGGTTTCTGATATCAACTTGATCTCGCCGCGCTCACATTCGACTGTCCAGGTCAGCATGGGTGTGCCGGGGAAGGCTGGGCCCGAGCGGAACTGGAAAGCGAGGGTTGCATTGGGTGCTGTTTGGGGCGATGCTGCCAGTGTTCCGTGGAGAGTAAGAAGATCAGGGATGCTTGAGACTGTTTGGCCGACGAATTCATTGGTTGCGGGGTCCTGGAAGCGGATGTTGGGGCGTTCGACCTGTGATTTGGATCGGATGCTGGATGTGTCGAGGCGGCCAATAGCAGCTTGCACAAAGTCAAGGACTGTGCGGTAGTTAGTGGTGTTGCAATCCTGATACGTGGAGCTACTCACCGTGTGCAACTGCAATGGATATGAAATTTCCTCCGGTTTCCCTTTGCGTGAAATAGGTCAGCTTCGGTGGCAGGATATCTCTGCTGGTCGTCGATCCGTAAGCCTGAACAGTCGAACTCAGGACTTTGCCCAAGCCTCCTTCTATGATTTCTCTCAGTTTGACTACCGGCGGGTCCCATCGCCTCTGTAAGCCAACGGCAACTCTAGATCCGCTCTTCTCTGCAGCTTCCACCACCTCCCGAATCTGGTCCAAATTTGCGGCAATCGGCCACTCGACGAATACATCTTTGCCCACTTTGATACTCGGGAGTAAGGTCTCATAGTGCTTGTCAACCCTCGTATTGCATATTACAAGATCAATATCAGGGTCCGCTGCGAGATCTTCAGGACTCCCGTAGGCTTTGGTTGCAGGGTCTAGCTTGAACTTCTGGATAGCAGCCTTTGCAGCGTCAACACTGCTGTTGAGTAACGCAGTAATAGTGATTTTTGAGCGTCCAGTAGACGTCTGGAGTCCAGGGAGGTGGGCAGCGGCAGCCCATGATGTCGGACTTGAAGAGGAGAGTCCAATGAGCGCTGCACGTACGGGTTGATTGGGTGACATTTTGCTTTTGGCGGTACTGTTGACGTATTTGTGGCACTATAAAAATAGTGTTGTTCGATGTGTTGAGCTGGATGGAGGGTGTAGTTACTGATCCAAGATTGGACAACAAACTAAGGTGATCAATTTGAGACTAGCCACTGATGAGATGGAAAGAAGTCGATGACTGCCTAACTATGAGGCAGTGGAATCGTCTACTTATACCCATCTAAGTCACGTGCTCTTAATGCTACCATATTGTGTAGTAGGTGAGTGTTTATCCACGTAGTCTTTGGTCTGCGATTGGTAAGCTCTGTGGGATTGGTAAGCTAGCAGCTGAGTGACAAAGTAACGTGGACTCCAAAACTGGCTTGGCACATCAAGATCACCAAAAACATTAAAACCTTCTTACTTTGCAGGCCTAAAAGTCCAGCACGACGTAAGGATCTTAGATAGAAAATCTAAAAAGATTGTGGCAATATCTTGAAGTATTGTCGTAGATGAAAAAAATGAAGTCCAAAACTTACAGAATCTACTATCAATCACTGTGAAGTGTAGGCTATTTTGGAGTCTGCATTGTTTTGTCACCGCTAGTTACGCATGAGTATTGCAAGCCAATGGGATTACAAGCGAGTCGGATGGCAAGGTAAAACCAAGTCGCAGTAGTAGGCAAAGGGCGCCCTATCATAAGCTTTAACATATTACAAATCACGCCAAAGACGAAGTTATTTAAAACTTAATCCTGACTTGGTAACGACAGAGCTTGTCGGAAAGGAGTACGGTGAATTTGAGACATCTCTCATTGGCAGCAAGGCGATAGTGTGCGGCTGAGTGCAGCAGCGGATATAGATATCCGTGATTGGACCGAGTATTCCAGCTGAACTTTTTCATGTGATTGTTATCTGAGAAACCTGCTATAGCTGCAGAGATCTTTCTGACCGCGCAACCTGCGAATGTATGAGTTGCGTAGACTCTTGTAAACCATGGTTCGTGACACAAATTACTGTTCCTCCTTCCCGCATGGCCTTGTATACTCCAGCACACCAAGATTCAAGATCGGGACCCAGGCAGCTGAAACGATTTATGGGAGCTTTCCGAGTACGAGAAAGAGGGAAAGAAGGCGAAGAGAGAAAACCCAGTAGAGATCGCAAATATACGAGTACAATTACGTTGTCGGTGGAGAAACTGGGCACGGGCAGGTTCATCTTACACAGGGTGCCAAGTCTACCGTTCGGAAAGCGCTCGGCTTCCGAATTCCGACTCAACTAGCCCACGGCTGGTAGCAGGGATCATAGCTGTTGAGCTTTGGTCCCTGCATGTGCGAAGGGCTCTAGGAAGACGGATACACTAGGATGCTATTAAAATGATCATACATAAATTATCTTTCTGGTAAGAACTCAGGAGAGACCGAGGTGGATAAGAATCAATCTCCAAATTTGCTAAAGAATCTCTCACACCTTGTAAAGACGAGTTGCTTTGGTCGAGGGTCCTGGTGTCTGGGCCACACGACCAGACTTGGTGGTACCGAGTCTACCTACAGCTGTCAAGGCCATCTATGCAAGTCAAGAAGAGCCGGCGAAGTCGTAGGAATACAAGCGGAAAGAACTGGAAAGAAGAAGACGAACCGTGTCATGTCTCAAACATGGCTGGTATGAGGCCTGGTGTTACCACGTTGCAACGGCTGCTCAAGATATAACCCTCCTTGAGTACCTTGACATGCCGATGAAAGCCCCCTAGCTTACACATGGCATGCACATTAACTAATACTTGATATGGCTATAGCATTGGAACAGGAGGGGCCGGGGCGCCAATGGATCAGATGGAGAGGCTTGCGATTACACCGGCTAATACGAATGGGGCCTGACTGGAGCGGGGCTACGGCCTAGCGTGTGGGACCGAGGCACGTCTACGGCCTGCTTGTGAGCCGCCGTCCAGGCGAGAGCTCAACAGCTTATAGTCGGCCATCTGTGCCGTTCTGTCTTCTGGCTGAATCTCTCCCATCCCACCTCTCCATCTACGACATAATGGCACAAATAGCCCCCTTTGAACACACGCCCCTGGACGACATCGCGCCTACCTGCGCAAAGGTGCGGGCTAGCTTCCTCTCCCACAAGACCAAGCCCCTCGAGTTCCGTATCCAGCAGCTCCGCAAGCTGTACTGGGGCTTCAAGGACAATGCCGAGCTCATCAAGGAAGCCTGCAAGCGCGATCTCGGCAAGTCCGAATTTGAGACGTACTTGACTGAGATCTCGTGGTGCATGAACGACTGCATCTGGATGGCCAACAATGTCAAGCGCTTTGCAAAGGATGAAGCCGCAGAAGATATCCCATGGACAAACAAGCCGCTTCGTCCACGCATCAAGAAGGATCCCCTAGGTGCCGTCTTGATCATTGGGTATGCTGCGCAATGCCATGTGAAGAAAAGCCACAGCAAAGGACACTAACCACGAAACAGGGCCTACAACTTTCCCATCCAACTCACCCTCGGCCCCCTCATCGGTGCCATTGCAGCCGGATGCACGGCTGTAGTCAAGCCTTCCGAGTCCTCGCCCAATGCTGCCGTCGTTATCCAAAAGATCCTGCGCGACTCCGTTGATCCCGAGTGCTACACGTGTATTCAGGGTGCCATCCCCGAGACCACCGCTCTCCTCGACCAGAAATGGGACAAGATCTTCTACACGGGTGGCGAGGCCGTTGCCAAGATCATTTCAAAGAAGGCTGCTGAGACGCTCACGCCGCTGACACTTGAGCTGGGTGGCAGAAACCCTGCCATCGTTACAAAGCATGCTGACCCCCGCCTGGCTGCGAGGCGCCTTCTATGGGCCAAGACATTGAACGCCGGCCAGGTCTGCCTTAGCCAGAACTGCACCTTTGTCGACCGCGAGATTCTGCCAGCGTTCATCGAGGAGATGAAGAAGCAGCTCCAGGAGTTTTATCCAGACGGTCCTCGCAAGTCCCCCGACTACGGTCGCATCGTCAACGAGCGGCAGTTCAAGCGCATCAAGAAGATGGTCGATGACAGCAACGGCAAGATTGTCATTGGTGGCACCATGGACGAATCCGATCTCTTCATCGAGCCCACCGTCGTTCAGATCAACGACATGAACGACAGCATGGTAACCTCTGAATCCTTTGGCCCACTTCTCCCCATCCTCCCCGTTGAAAACCTCGACGAAGCCATCAAAATCGCAAACGAGATCCACGACACCCCCCTTGGCACCTACGCTTTTGGCTCAAAAGCCGAAATGGAACAAATCATTGCCCAAACACGTAGCGGTGGTGCCTCCCTCAACGACGGCTTCTTCCATGGCTCCATTCCCACCCTGCCTTTTGGCGGCGTCGGAACTTCTGGCCAGGGCGCTTACAGAGGCAAAGCCAGTTTCGAGACTTTTACTCACCGCAGGAGTGTCACTACTACCCCGGCGTGGATCGAGGGTCTCATGGCCGTCAGGTACCCACCTTACACGGCTAGCAAGCAGAAAAAGATGATGGATATGAACGATATGAAGCCAAACTTTGATCGTCAAGGACGTCCGCTTGGATGGGGTGCTTGGTTCATGAGTGTGCTTGGTGTGAAGAGTTTGGCCGCTGTTGTCGGTGAGTAGAAACTTCTTTTCGCCGTGGGAAAATGGACTGGCTAACCTGTCTTTTCTCGTAGCTGCTTTTGCCGTCAAAATGTATCTTCAGCGCAAGTCCAAGTTGTAAATGTGTTGGGTCAACCGTCTCACACTGCGGAGATGATTCTATATGCGCAGCACAAGTCTGTGACTCTTTTTGTTTTCCTTTGTTGAGAAAGTATTGAACATTTTTGGTACTGTTGGAGGGAGGAGTGGATGTTGTACGAAATTCGCAAACTTATCGATTGACTTGATACCTGTACCATGGTACTTATTCATTGCCCTATCTTGGCATCTCCTTATCTATTTTTTCCATAACACCACGAAATACAGAAGAATTCTTTTTCTAGGTCAACATGTGGTAAAACGAAGCAATATCATTTGCCTAGCAAAACTCAAGATACTATAACAACACATATGCTATACAGTTCATCTCCGTCACGTGCCAAAAACAGAGGCTATGCTGAAAAGAAAGATATAAAACAAGACCATGCGTTACACGTACAAGCATGCAAGTATGCAGAAAGGCCCAGATAAGAAAACATCAAGGGGTATCCACCATAGGAAATAATGACATCGTCCAAGTCGTAAATCTCGTCCTGGCTACATGAGCAAGGGAACGAAGGAGGAAAGAGAAGACAAAAAAAAGATACAAAACGCCTCTTCGAATGCGCAACCGCAACGCTATGCGAAAAAAAAAATGTCCATTAAGAAGAACGAACAGTGAAATGACAATGCATTTCAGATAGAAAGTAAAGAAGAACAAGAAGAAGGGTATAAAGACTCAAGCAATGGTGTCATTTGATTCAAATGCCCCATCCGCTCCATCCATTTCTTAGAATACGCTCGAGCGATCCCGTGATGCCGTCAAGTAGCTCGCCAAGTCCCAACCTGGCTTCTAGCCCATCGGCAGTGCTGTTTTGAGTATTGAGCGACACACCACGAAGCCGCAGTTTGACCCAGAGAAGCAGGCTCACGCATCCCATTTGGTAGCGGGAGAGGTCTGCTGCCGATGCCGCAGCATCGGAAAAGACCAAGGGCGCATTGTTGAGAAATGAAATTGTGTTGATGGTAATTTGTGCGTGGGACAAGATGGGGTTTTCACGTGTTGCCTCGATGATAGGAGAGTGGGGACGGTTGGGAGGAAGCAAACCTCTCTGCTGCACGGAGCCGAGAGCCACGCATATTGAAGATTGATCAGGTGCTGGAGCAGCAATCATGTTGACCGAGTTAAGCATCGGCTGGGATAGGGATTGGCTCCGAACTCGGCCTTGCGTAGTCGTGTTTTGTACTGTGAGACCTCTGAATCGGGTCGTAGCAGCCACTGTGATGACCCATAGGACCAAAGCCGCAAAATATAGACCGGTATCGGTGCCCATTTCTGGTAACACGTCCATCCTTTGCTCCTGCAGTGCTTGCTGGAGTATCTCGACCGAGATACGCATGGCAGATTTGACTGGCGCATCTTCGGATGCAGGAGTAGACCAAAACTGAGCCACCCATGTTCGAAGAGTCGTCTTGAGTGTGGCGAGGATTTGTGGTGTCTCGACTTTTTCCGAAAGGATCCATGATTCTCCAGACACAGCGAGCAGCGCACGGAGGGGTGTTACCTGTACAAGCTTGGCTGTCGAGAGCATCCGCATGATGACGGGCGTAGTACAGAGAAGATGATCGATGCTCGATACAGTTGGCGATGAGGTGTACGAGCAAGATGTTTCGGGACTTTTATAATGGGCAGCTAGCAACACGGCTGACTGAAAAGTGTCGAAACAGACTGATGCCGATTCAGGTGTCACCTCGTATACGTATCTGGGCGAGTAGCTGTGTTGTCGAGCTGCTGCCACCCATAACGCCAGGTCTGTAGCATCCCATAGTGAGGTATGCGTAGGGAAGGGGAGATCAAAATTGGTGTCTTGAAGAAGAGAAGGTAGAGGTTTGCGAGCGAGCAGCAGAGGCTGCTGAGACTCGAGAATGTAACATGACAAGAGCAGGCGCTGCCAGGATGCCAGCTCGATCCATTCATGCCAGAGGTCTGAGCTTGAGTCTCCAAGCTGGTTGGAATTTGATACAATATCGCTCAATCTTTGAGTCATACGTCTACAGTCTTCGGCAGCCTGAAATCGTTAACATAGTTCCAATACGTACACTAGTGTGAAGCCTACCTTGTGATACACCTTGTCGAAGCGTGACGACAAGACCCTGCCAGCTCTACGAGCCCGATATTGAGATATAACTTCGAGAAGGAACATCGCTTGGAAGTCACATAGGCGGTCGGGTTCGGTCATGGCTTCATGATCCCTCTGCTACTTGCTTAGTTCATGGTCGGTAGGCCATGCGGTTAACCTACCACTTGAAGCAACTTAACACATCGGTCGTGAAGGTCTCGGGACTGCTTCTTTACGTTCGTATCTGGCGAGTATTGGCCTCCAATGGCTGCCATGGCGGCGTGCAGCATCGGTGATGAGCTCACAGAGGTAGATCGATGGACGACGGGGAAAGTGGGATGAAAGAGCCTCCAGTAATAGTCAAGACATTGCTCAAACGGATAGGTGTTGTCGATCGAAGGCATACCGTATTGTTGATCTCCATAGAGAATCGCTCTCTCCTCTTCATCTCTTTGCACCATGCTCTTTGGGCCAAAGTGCCCAAATTCGGACATAGCATCATAACTGGCAGCAATGGACATGGCGGTCATGGGGCAAGAAGCGTGCATGTAAGCAAGACCCGGAGCAGTGTGCCCCTTCTCTGCAGATGGCCACGTGAAGGCCATGGTGGATGTAGTGGATGCAGGAGACCGCGATGCAAATGTCCACCCGGGTTGGTCAATACACGACGCGTTTGAAGGCGTACGTGTTCGATGGTAAGGGGTGTTGCTGTAGGCCTGATAGTCGGTCGGTGCAATAGGTGATACATAACCACTAGAAGAAGAATATCCTAGGGTGGGACTGTACGGTTCAGGCCACAGACTCTGCGCACCAGCATCAACTGGTACCAAATTTGATCCTAGTTGCCGACCGAAGTGGAAAGACTGGTTTTTGGGTTGGCTGTTTACATGTCAGCGCCCAATCAATCGAATGCATGTTGGAAAGCAAGGAAAGAAAAGGAAACGTGCTGCAGATCTACAATGAAACTCACTTGGGGCTGAAAGTAGACTGAGGAGAAGAACGAGGAACATGACTGAAACTTGAGGAAAAGGCCCGAGGAGTTCGAGGAGTACGAAACTGAATGTTATTATACCTTGGAGGGGGCGCCGACTCATTCATGGGAGAGAGGGGCTGGTAGTAAGGATGAGAGGGTAGAGTGGGTGTGGCGCTCATGACGGAAGGCTCAAGAGCGGGCGTGGATACAGGCAGAGGAACTGGAGGTTCGTCGATGCTTGGCCGCCGTGAGCTGTTTCCGAGCTCGTTGCTGTCAAACGCGTCAGTGTCAAGCTGTCGAAAGCTGCCTCATGTTTACATACTGCCGCTCCTGATGTCGAACAAGGAGGTCCATGCGATGGAACACCTTGCCGCATCCCGGAACTTCGCACATCAGTGCGTCGTCCGGCGTGTGGTTCTTCTTGTGCCGCCTGCATTGAAAAACTGTTAGACTGGTTTAGCGAAGGAGTGAGCTTGGACGAACCTCAAGTGCTCCGCGCGTGTGTAGGACTAGTCATGGTTAGATTGCTCCGGGTAGACATAATTTTGATATTGGACAAGTCTTGACTTACTTTGCCACAGATATCGCATTTGTGCACCTTCAACCCTTTCTTTGCTTTGCTGATGCGACCAGTTTTGGTGTAATGGACGGGCGACATTTGAGACGCCATGTCTACGGAATTTGCTGTTGACAGTTTCTCGGAGCAAGGGGAGCTGATGCGGGGAACTAATGGCTCCTGTTGGGTGTTTCCCAGACGATGACGAGGGCTGTTCTTCCTTGGTCCTTTGGTCTGCTTAGATGACGATAACGTTTTGATGTGTTCGACGTGAACAGATGTTGTGGGCGGTGATGGAGTAGTAGTAGCAGCAGTGATGTTGCCTTGGGGTTGGTTGGTAATTGGATCCAATGGGAGGCCTCCGGTTTCGCTGGGTTTAGACATGTTTGACGAGGGTGGCGACGGGTGGTATATATCTAAAGTGGAGGTGACGGGGCTAGCAGATATCGGAGGCTCAAGTGGGGGTGTAGGCAAAGGATGCCAAAAAGACCCAGATCTGGTTGTGCGGGAGATGGCTATGGGCTAGTGGTCATGTCTTGGATGTGTCGGCCAAGTTCCCCAGGACTATGACAGGCAACCGGGAATGTGAGGGATGAATTAAGAAACACTTGCCAGGGGTGGTAATTTAACGTGGTGTGTACAAGGCCAGAATGGGATAGGATGCCGTTCCAAATCAAGGCATTTGGGACAATTGTGGTGAAGAAGGGCTGCGCCTGGGTAGGTGTATGGAGAAGACTGTAAATATCTGCGGGCTGTGCCTGAGCCAACCCCGAACAAGGAGCCTACTTGAGGCAGGGGCTGCCGAGAGCAAAAAAGAGATAGACGCTGCAAGCCCGCATGCACAACAAGTAGGCATGGGGCTTACCAGGGGACCCGCCATAGGCAGAGCATTGGCCAGGACCAAAACAGAGCCATGCGCTTGAGCCCGCGGGCATGGCTGCGGGCTTTCCATCGAACGGTTCCGTCGTGGACATTGGGCGAAGAGGCGTCCGCGCGCCATAATTGGGAACATGACCGGGGTAGTGAGTGGCCAGGCTACGGACCGTTCCCGCCTCGGTCTTTGCGTCGGTTCCTCAGAGAGTGGCTTGAGAGCCATCGAGGACCCCAAAATAGAGACTCGCGTGGAGGCATGACGAGTGCTCAGCCTTCCCTCCTACAACGGTACACTATTCCACGCCTGCCTACGTACAGGACAGAGGCAAAAGAGAGTACACGATCCTGTCCTCACGAGCAAGAAGCCAACAGGCGAGCCCCTTGTAGAAAAGGCCATGAAACGATGCTGGACTATGGCTTGTGAGCGTAGGCGTAGGATTTGTCGCGGAATTACGATTATCACCCCTGCAGACGACCAGATATGCCCGAGAGTTTCGCGCTGCAATGGGTAGTCATTGGCGGAGGTGGGGACTGTCAGGTGCTTGGGCGGCATATGTGTAAGTATGGTAGGATAGCCTCACGTGTAGCCTTGCGGCCAGGGACCCCCTACCCCCCCATGTAATCATGCATCACCATACACAACCAGTACATATGTACGTCCATACATTCACACCCGGCAGGACTACGGGCATGTCTCTCGATGCGAGCGCCGCGCGAACAGCGCATGGCCGAATAACAGGCCATGACAGGAGTTTGGGGTCAAACCTGCAACGCATACTCCCTGAGGCGTGTGTTGTTGAGTTGAGTGCGCTCGAAGCGTCTATTCGTCCATGTGCAAAATAGCCAGAGCATAAGCACGGTAAGCACTCGCTCCGCGCACATACACCCACACCCACACACTCACAAGGAGCGGCTTCAGAAGAGAGTGCCGCAGTCCCTGGCCCTGGCCCAATCTCCACACAGGTAGGCGCCCGAGGCGGGAGGCCTGACATACTTAGTGTGTTGGCTCGTGCAAAGCTTGGTGGTTGTGTTCCCAAGCTTGTCAGCCTTTCAGGGCGGCGGGGCAGGTCAGGGCAAATGAGAGCAGATGGACATCCACTTTTGCCCCGATCGTCACTGGTTTGGCCAGACATGAAATGGGCATTAGGATTTGATGAGGGTCGCCGCGCATTTTTGCTCGGCATAGCAGGACGAACTGCAGGACGCACGTCACAGGCTTCACCGGTTTCGATGGCTCTAGCTCCTGCATTTGGGCATGTCGGGAATATGCTGCGTGTGCGTGGAAGCTCGACGGACATGGGGTTTTTGGTGGCACATGGGAACTTCGCATCTTGTTGCAATATTCGGGCACTTGCGAGCCTGACTGTCGGGCCAGGGCCGTTGTCTGTTTCATGATGGGCTGAGCTCCTTCGTAACCGAGACGATGGGTGATTGCGATGATCCCCGTAAGCAAGCTGCAAGCTTGGGACAAGGGCAAGCGAGCAGTGACCCGTGGATGAGGTTGAGCGACCAGGAGCTGTTAGCTGGGAGGTCGGCGCGTAATTTAGGATTCCAGCGGCATTACACTCTGCTGGGGCATGCCACGATGGCGACTTGGCTGCACCCTAAAACATTGCAACGGGCCAGCGGCGGCGGCTCTCGCGATGCGAAAGGACCAACCCGGCGGACAGTTAGGGCATAGCGGAAGCCACTGCATTTGCTGTTTTGGGCTCAAGCGTAGTCGACGACGAGAATCCTTGGAGGAAAAACTCATGGCGCACGAGGCTGGCGGAAAGGATCGCTTAAGCAGAACTTCTTCAGGAGCGTCCCCGCCCACCTGGCAAACTTCATGGCGGACAGCGGCCCATTGCATTCCCAAAGGGTAGTAATGGCTTTGAAGGATGCAGGAGGGGGAGGAGCGGAATTGGCACCCTGCACAGGTGAGACGGGCATAGTACATACAGCCTTGGTGTGCTCCGTTGGTACACACACACGCAAGAAAGCCGCAGACAGATGGCTGCACGTGTATGTGCAAAGCTAGACGGGACCCGTCTCTTGGGTAGCATTCGGTTGAGGCATGCATCTGAGATGGATAACGCCTCCCCTGCAAAATGTCTCCACTTGGAGGGATTAGCTGGCATGGCCTGGCGGAGTTCTGAGCACGACAGGCAATGGATTTTGAGGCCGCGAAAGACGTGACGGCCATGAGGCCAGACACACAGTGTAGAGTGTGTACCCCAACCGAGAGATAACCGTGCGCTAGGACTTGGCCAATCCATGTGTTCACGCTTGCGACAGTGTGGAAACGATTGCCGTTTGCCGGAAGCGCGGGACATGTTGAGAACCGGGCGCGGCAAGCCATGGCCGGGCCACGGAAATGGACAAGAGAGAGAAAGAGAGACAGAGTGCGAGGTGAGGGAGTTGCCGTCCCGCACATGATACGATTCAGGTGTCCACCATGGCCAGACTCTTGTGCGAGCCGAAGTTGGTCCGCGTCGACATGGAGACTCTGACCGAGAAATTGGCAGGGTGTGTTATTTCCACCTCCAGCTTCTCCATATGCGTGGGTTGAGTGGGGAGGGGGGAGGGGGTGCGTGCGGCACGCAAAACGGCATCAGGGTGAATGGCGTGTGGCTGTAGCAGTATGGGGAAGCCGAAGCAATTCATCATCGCGCGTGCCGACATGACGTGAAACGATGTACAGTGATTCCCTCTACTCTGGAGGAGGAGCGTCGGCGTCGGCGTCGGCGTCCCCGTAGACAGGTCGCTGGGAAGAAGCAGCAGGAGGAGGAATGGCCATGGGCAAGGGCGCGGGAACACAATCTCGCATAGAGCACGTGATTGTACGGATTGGAGCAATTTCAGACGCAATTAGGCGTCGTAGTGGGGCACGTGCATAGCACGCAAGCATATACTGTACATACATAGCAGCATACATAGCCAGCACCCATGGCCATGTCCGCCTGCACCCACCACTTCGCTTACACAAGACAGCTGGGTACATCTACGTGGGTGCGTCGGCCAAGATTCAGACATGCAAACCAGACTGCCCAGCAAAGAGGCATACCTCCCTGGACCTGAACATGCCCACCTGCCCACCTGCCCACCTGCCCACCTGCCCACTCGCCCACCCACACACACACAGATCCACAGCCTCACCGCCATCATGTCGCTGTATCTATCTTGACTTGATCAATCTATCTCGTCTGCACCCCCAGTCACAGCCTAGCGGTGCCCCAAACAGGACTAGCGCCACTAGTCCTCCGGTTGCTATTCTTAGTAGACGTGCATCCCACCCTAGTCCTCCATCACCACCAAATCTGCCTCGCCAAAACTGTCATCACACCCACGCCGTTATCACAGCATCTAACCAAGTCCTGCTCTCCTCATGACGGCATTGCACACCCTGCAATCTACCTTCGCTGCCCGAACAAGGTCCGCTCTCTGCCTTGACTCTGTTGTCGCCTGTCACACCTTCAGCCTCGCCCAGAATACCTCGCTTCCCATCTTCTACCCCACTGGAGCAGCCTTGCTGTGACGTCTGGTTTGGTCATCCGTCTTGTCCATGAGTAATGGTGTCCGAGTAATCCCTCGCCTATCTCCTAACACGGACCTGTGCACTTTTGTAAGCGCCGCTGAGCAAGCCACGCCCGTGCCGACTGACCTCAGCACCTTGATCTTTTTCTTTTCTCTAATATTCGCCTTCTCGGCTCTGATTCGCTCACCCCGTCGACTGTTTCTATTCCCAAACCTTGGCGTCGGCCCCGTGCTCCTTCACGCCCATCAGTCTCACCTCACTACTGCAAAACACAAGTCAGCGTACGCCCTTAACGTCGCTGCAACGCTTTGACTCGTCCTATAACCGCCAAACTACTGCAAGACATTATTTTTTATTCTCGTCTACAAATTCCTCGTATGCCTGACCTTCCCAACTGCCGCAGGAACACGAGCAGACTAACAGGTCCGGCTTCTTATTCTGCACACTACCTATAGCGTGGCCTTCTCGGGGACCTTCTCGTGGTAGTCTGGCACTTAGGCTCGTACAAACTTACACAATTCACATAACGTCGCAAACTAAGACATGCCGGACTTCTAACAACAACTCAACGGCTGCAGCGACGGTTGTTGAGAAGTGGCGTACGTCTGCATCACTCGGCCGGTATGGTTCGAGACAAAAAAAAAATAAAGTGTAAGACATTCTGAGACATGCAGTTATACAAGTACAGGGCCTGTAGAATTGGCTATCGGGTGGCGAAAGTTGATGCCATTCATCCGACTCCTCTGGTTCCAGCCTTTGTATGTGTGCCACTTACCAACACACGTCGACGTTTCATCATGGTCAAGATCGGCCCAAATATCTGCACATGACCGTAGAAGAACCAGTTCTCGATTGAGGACCTGGACGCGCCCATGCGGCATAGAGAGCGTATGCCCGCCCAGCGTGGCAAAGCACAGTCGTCACGAGAACTCGTCCGAGTCCGATATCAGGTTATCTGCAGCGCTCCATCATGGCATGTGTCAAGTTGCCGTAAAAGGTGCCGTCGCGGGACTATCCGCATGATGAGGCGTTGCCCTCAACCCATGTTGCTGTGCCTCATGCGAACACTTCCGCCCCAACCGGCGCATGTGTGGCGCTGAGCAATCGACTACGGTCTGACTAACCTAACACCAAGATAGCCCTCTATGATAGGTACGAACTCCGCGATGCCGTACTGATGTGCCGCAATGATAGCCAACTGTGTTGCAGAGCAAATTGTTGTGCCTATGTTGTTGGTTTCGTAATGACTTGCTTCAAGCCCGGCGCAACAGGTTCAGGTTGTCATGTCGCCTGCGGTACTGAGCCCAACCATGTAGCGTTCTCTTCATGTATCTGCTGAAATATTTTCCAAAGAGATGAGTATGACGTTTACAAGTGAAGCTCATGGAGTCATGCATTTCCACACTTACTGATGCTTGGAGCCATTAATCAAAAATCAGTATTTATTGGTATATGAAGCAATAGCTGCAGGTAACCTACTGTGTTCCCACTACGCGATGTGTTCTGAAGAATCGTGACCACGGGTTCCAAACACTACTTTGCATCCCCCAACATCCAAACATCTCAAAACTACACTCTGAGCTGCGACTGATTTCATGTTCTACATGGCATATATATTTTGTGGGAGCAAAAGATAATACCTTTGCTCCTCAAATACTAGATAGATATACTCCGACATATTTCAATAGCATCATACAGGTACAAAAACTCCGTTGCTATCACACACACACACACACATTCATTCATTATCTCTATCCCATGTATGTCATCCATTCATCGCTGATAGTAGCATTGCTGTTCTCATTCCGAAAAAAATAATGTCCCAGATCGCTATTGTTTTCACACCTGTAGCGAGGCTACGGGAGGACACGAAAAATGATAAAAATGGGTGCAAATTTGCTCTCCCAATCTATGTTTTGACCAACTTCGACTATGATCGGAGGTAAAATGGGTTACCCAGAGCTCTATTTGGGCTGTGGAAGTACGTTGTTGGCTGCAAATATAGAATGAACTCACAAAACTCTTGGTCAGACGTTGATTTTAATGACCACTAGAGTACAACTGCCAACCTCAGTCACGAAAATATTTCCGACTATAGCAGCGAGAAACACGACCTGAAAAGCAACTCTCCACAAACAAAATGTTTTTCTCCAGCCGTTTGAGCTTCTCTCACTTTGAATTTGTCGCAGTGAGCGCGTTTTTCCATGCCCATGGAACGATTCTTGTCTATACGTCTAGACCAAAACTCCATTCTCTCATCGTACGACACACTCAATAACCGTCCTCAGCCCGCCTAGGTGTGCACCGTCCACTAAACTTGACCACTTCCCCTCGCATTCGGATTAAAGTTCACGCTAGCCACCCTGATCGCCCGCCAGCCCCAGCCTTCCGCGGCCCCATATGACGTTGTGCACATCAAACCCCTTCATCGTATCAGCCGCAACAAGCACACCCCTACCGCTTCAGGCAATCCATCACATCGCAAATGCATCTCCCTCACACTCCCACTCGTATATACACGTGCCCTGGACCAGGAACCTGTTCGCCAACGCTCGCGCACGCAGATCCTTTTCCATTAGGTTGGCATGTTGGGATCGACAACGTATACTTCGACAGGGGAACTAGCTAGTCATGAAGAGGGCAATATTCGCAATGGGGAAAATGGTTTCCGTGCATCTGGGAATCCCATCTCTCTTACAAGCCCAATTTCAATATTTGCACATGCAGTGTGCTGACATCAGTGGGTCCTTTAGAGTCATTGCGTTTTGAACAGAACGGGAAAGGCTGGCTCGAGAAGCGCGAACGGGCGTGACGGTACTAATGTCGTTGTCGTTGGCCTTGAGACGGAGGACGCTGGGTATGTATTGGCCGTCCCGCAGCGATGCGATTTTAGGGAAAAGGTCATTGTCACGAGGAGGGCTTGACCCAGAGTGAGCGTGTTTGTTGATGCGTGGTTGCTGCAACTGGCTAGCATTATGCAAGGAACAGGCCTTTCAATTTTCCGATGGCCAATTTTGGGGCTGGCATGTTGTTCCTGGCGGCTGATCCGTGACGAATAGATTGATCTGCTTAATCCCAGTGCAGGGATAGTGCAA
The DNA here is from genome assembly GCA_036172615.1 of Curvularia verruculosa. Classification (NCBI taxonomy): domain Eukaryota; kingdom Fungi; phylum Ascomycota; class Dothideomycetes; order Pleosporales; family Pleosporaceae; genus Curvularia; species Curvularia verruculosa. Next base: position 88,805 of record JAWDHC010000033.1, on the reverse strand, counting down.
GGAAGGCCGTGTTGTATCACAGTCGTAAAGTTCTCGCCATTGGACTCGTATACATCATCATACAGCCTTCTCTGCAGTTATTCTTGAACAACATACACATCTTTGCTTGATCGGTTGGACGATGTTCCTGGATGGCATCCGGACTGGCGGGCCGTAATAGGTGGATACACCTAAACTGACTCAGGTAGGCGGGCATTTTTCGCTGAGACAAGAACATCACTGTTGTATTTCCTAAAACACGATGCTCTCCAAGTACACAAGAGAAGCATTGAAACCTCATCATCACAGTTGAACGTATCCCCCTTTGTCATCGAGATCGCCGAGACAAAAAACCTCCGCTTCCGCCCTTTCTGTTGAGTCTAACGTCGTGCTAAGAAACGGACCATTAAGTCAACCGGCCCAATTATATCGAGCCTTGCCCAGATTGTGGGGATTTGGCAGCGACCTTTCTGAAATCGGACGCCCAGAACGGACAGTAACTGTTGTAATACGCAAAGCGTGATAGGGCGGGTTCTTTCCCCGCGGCCTTGCAAGCATGGCGGTCTATGTACAGCCATCGTCTTCGGCGACTGCTGGTGAAGATCATTGTTGACGTGTATAGCAAGAATACGTACCATCACTATGTCATCAATGAGTAGGCCGAGGAAGAGCTGCAGTTACTCGTCCAAGAGACGATAGAAAGTATTTATAAAAGCAATTCACTAGATTCACCAATCCAATCTTTCAACCCACCAGTTGTCTCTTCCTCTCTCCCGCTGTCAAACATACATCTCTTTTTGGTGCGTGCATCATGAGATTTACCCGTACTGTTGCACTGGCTCTGCCAGCCATAGCAACTGCCTACCCAGGCATGCTGGGCGCCAACTCTCGAGCAGAAATGGAGGAACACCTCCGAGCGCAAATGGAGTATGAAAAGCTTGCCAAACGAACCGCCGAGCCTCAACTCCTCAAGCCCGTTGGCAACCTCCTCGGCTCGCTGGGCGATCTGGTTGACGGCCTCTTGACTTCAGTTGGTCAGGCCATTGTCAAGCAGGATAACAAGCGTCCCGAGCGTGGCTACGAATTCAAGGCTCCTGGACCCAATGACTCTCGTGGTCCTTGTCCTGGTCTCAATCTGCTTGCAAACCATGGGTATCTGCCACGCGATGGATATGTCAACTTTGGACAGGTTTTGGAGGCTACGGCGAGGGGTTTCAACATGGCTACAGACCTGTCTACGGTCCTTGCTACGTTCGCTGTCTTGGGAAGCGGAGACCTGGATGGACTTTCGTTCTACCTTGGCTCGGGGAAGAACGGTATCGGTGGTTTGAACCGTCACTCTGTCGTTGAGGCAGATGTATCTCCTAACCGTGAAGGTATGTTGCACTGTTGCTGAACATACAAAACGCAATCGACTAACGCATGCCATTAGACTACTACAACGGCTGTGGTGACAACCACCACCTCTCTTCTCGTCTGGTGAAGCAAATGGTCGGTTTTGCCGCCAATGACCCCAAGAAAGAGTTCAGCATGAACGTCATGGCTGAGCACTACGGGGCGTCTGCCGGCTTCAGCAAGAACAACAACCCCTTCTTGTATTACTTTCCCTTCCCTCAAATCGTCTCACTGGGCGCCTTCGCCTTTTACCCTCAGTTCTTCTCCAACGGTACATATGGCGCCGGTGGCGTTGCCAACTACAAGAGCATCATGAGTATCATTGGAGCTGAGTATGACGAGAACACCAAGGAGTTCAAATATGTCCCTGAGCGTTGGCCAGAAAACTGGTACCGTCGCGATACACCGTATGGCGCAGTGCAAGCCGTCACTGACGGCTTCCTTGCCATCTACCCACGGAATATCATCGTCCCTGGCGCAGCGCAGGTCGGTACGCCCAACCTGAGCATACAGACACTCTTATGTGATGTATATCAGGGTCTCAACTCAGTTACTCCGCTTGTGCTTGGCGGGACCGTTGAGAATGTGTCGAAGGCAGTCTCGTGGACTCTTTCAGTTCTGGATCCCGTCTTGAGCAAGACGGCGCTGGGATGCCCTGATAGCGTTATCTCGCCCAACATGCTGTTTCCGCATTCGCAGCGAGAAGGAGGGCCGGTCAATTCGCCAAAGGTGCCGTCAGATAAATGGACAGGGAACAATGTGTATGGCAAGGTGTACTTTGGTGGGAACAAGGCGCCGATTGAGCCAATGTGCAATCATGCGAGCTAGATGGTGATGAGACGGTCAAGACTGCGCAAAGGGCTTATGATCTCTATGAATGATAATGTTTTATACTTTGCTTTAACCTGTACCCTGCGTGTCGTGACAGGGCATATGCCTCACGGCTCTACGCGAGCTTGATACTATGTAATTACAAATGTTTGCCAAGAAGATAACTACATACAAATAAAAAATGAATATATGATAGAATTCTATTTTATTTTTCTTTTTTGGGCATTCAAGTGAATGAAATTGGGAATGTTTAGATTGTATTTAGTCTACCGGGACCTTTGCACCCCCTGGCGAAGGGTTTCCACGTGACCGACTGGTTGCATGGTACTGCACCCGCTCAACAACATTACAAAAAGTGTATATAGTTACGGTGGCAGATGTCTATTGGGTGTAGGGTTCTTTTTGCGCTTGTGATCCTTGTGTAGATCTGCGGCGGGGGAGGCTGATCGGCACAGGGCCCAAAGCCTAGATACTGTCGACAGGGAGCACCCGTCTATCACCACTTGCAGGCAAACCATGACGACAACGCGACAACAAGCAGCCTGATGAAGAAGCGGGCAATTATTCACCGCCATGTGGGTGTTTCTCACTCTGTCGATATAGCAAAAGTTGGCAGTGACTAACGACAAAGTGGGGAAGATCGGGCAGGGCTAGTGGGCCGCGACGCTACTGTACCATGGAGATTGGCGACAATGGATGAGTTGGCCAGGCCCATGGACGCGTTAGTTTTCTAGGCGCCCATAGCAACTAAGCACGATGCGCTTCTTGAGACAGACGTCTAGCACGCGGACCACCTCCTTCCTCCAGCACACATGTGATAAAGTAGCCGTATACCGAGAGTGTGCGTGAGGGGCGTCAACGCAATGGACTACGAGGGGCAGCCCGAGCAGCCCATACCAACGGACCTGGCCGCTCTAACGCTCCTCAAAGCTCTGGATGTCGACCACCGTCCTTCTTTTGCCCTCACATTACCCTCTTGCTCAGCCTCCGATGGACTGCTCGATCTGGCCTACTCCAACGCGGCCCTCAATGCCGCTGCTGGACTGCTTGCGAAGATAACAGGGAACCATGACACAGGCATATTGGAAGAAAACACGGCAGCCCAACTGGCATTCAAGGATTGGGCCTGTGGCGCGCCACAAGAATGCGGCGTACAATGGCCGGACCATGTCTACACCTTCGAAGGTCATTTGTGGAGCGCCCTTACTATCGGACAATATCGAATTATCAGCGGAGTACCCACGTTTCTGATGTGGCTGAATACGGGGCCATCAAGTCAGATTGCCCGGAAGATGAGTCGTGACAGCAAGACAACCCAGACCAAGTACACCAGGGACACATCACCGCCTAATACACCACCCGAGTTGCCAGTCCAACTATCTGAAAATCCAGAGGATAGAGGATACTTTCCCGCTGCTTACAAATCTCATGGACGGGTACCCTTTGACTACACCTCAGCTACCCTCCCTCGACACCTCATTCCTGAATCCCACCTTGATTATTTCCATGTCGCAGACTGGGCCAGCACATCACTAGGTCCGATTGAGTCTTGGTCACCTGACTTACGCTGCATGGCCAATATGGTCCTTGGCAACAGCGACCCTACTGTCTTGTTCTGGGGCGAGGATGCCATCATGCTATACAATGAGGCATATGTTCAATTACTTGGCCATTTTCATCCCTGTATGGGCAAAAGCTTTCGCACTCACATACCAGAGCGTTGGCCCACGTTCCAGACTATGACCGATCACATCAACGACACAGGCAAGTCCCTAGACGAATCAGATATACTGCTCTTCATTGATCGAGACGGACATCTCGAAGAGACACATTGGTCCTTCCAGTTTGTGCCAATATGGGATCGCCATCGCGACGTAAAGGCCTACTACCAAACTTTCTTCGAAGTCACTGGACACCGCCTACTCGAACGCCGCGTCTCTAGCTTGGTAGCCCTTGGTACCCAGAGTGCCAATGCCAGGGACTTTCTTTCTTTCTGGAACACAACCTTGAGCTCACTCTGTCTTAACGATAAGGATGTGCCGCTTGCTTTATTATATGCCGCTGAGCGTCATGTAAGCGCCGAAAGAACGTCCACGTGCTCACAAGGAAGCACCTCACCCCTCGGGGGATGCGTGCTTAAGGGTGCTATTGGTGTTGAGGCTAATCACCCCATAGCCCCTGGTGTGATTAACATTAACGAAGACTCTTATCTTCTTCATCCATTTCTGCGTCGGGCCGCAAAATTGAGAGAAGCTACTGTCGTGCATCTGGACCAGCTCCCCACTTCTGGGTCTGTTTTGAAAGAGGTTAGATGGAGAGGTTATGGAGACCCTTGTCATACTATCGTCGTTTGCCCGATCATTCCAACCACAGGAAACCAAGTCGAGGGCTTTTTGATCATTGGCCTTAACCCCCTCAGGCCCTTCGATGAGGGTTACCAAAAATACCTCCAGGTTATGGTGCGTTTGCTCGCCACCTCACTTGCTTCGGTTGTTCTTTTTGAGGAAGAAGTTCGACAACACGAAAATGCTGTTGTACAGGCTGCACAGATTCAAGAACAGTTGCTGGCGGAGATTAGACTGGAGGAAGGTAAGTTTCAACGCTTTGCAGAGCGTTCCGATGTTGCCATTTTTACAGCGAACCCCGCTGGCGAATACACGTACCGCAACCAGCGCTGGTACGACATGTTTGATATCGCAAAATTCGTCACCAGTGCCACGGAAGCATGGAAAACAATTGCCTTCGAAGAGGACTTACCCTTCTGCGAATCTGTTTTTGCAAAAGTAGTGATGGGCCACGAGAGCGTATGTTTCGAGCTGCGGACAAGAATGCCATGGCTTCCACCTCCAGACCTTAGTCAATCACAACCTGAAGATACAGAGCATTTCCGATGGATCTGGTGTTCGGCCTATCCTGAATTGGGGCCTGGTGGTGAATTGGTCGAAATAGTCGGCAACGTCATCGACATCTCGAAACAGAAATGGGCAGAAGGTATGCAAAAGTGTCGTACCGACAATGCACTCCAGGGGAAACAACATCTTGAACACTTCATCGATACGACTTCACACGAGATGCGTAATCCTTTGAGTGCTATCATGCAATGTGCAGACTCAATCATATCTGCGTATGCCCACGATGAGCACCACACTATAACCACAAATGGTTGGTCAGCATTCTTAGAATCCACTTTGGATGCTGCGCAAACTATCGCTCAATGTGCTCAACACATGAGACACATTGTAGATGACATCCTCACAATATCCAAACTTGATTCTGGTCTACTGGATATGACACCTGTGGTTGCACAGCCTGAAAATGTAGCAAGGCATGCTCTCAGAATGTTCGAAGCTGAAGCCAAAGCTGCAGGAATTGATATCTCGCTAGTCGTAGACCAATCGTATCGCGACATGGAAATCGACTGGACGTCCCTGGATCCAACGAGGGTACTGCAGGTTCTCATCAATCTCCTTACCAACGCCATCAAATTCACACGTCTTGAGAAGACTAAAATGGTCAAGATGACGCTTTCCGCCAGTACAACTGAGCCCATATCAATCCCAGGGGGTATTCAATTCAATGAGGAAAGATTGGTTGAAAACGACAGACATCTAGAAGATGACTGGAAGCATGCCCAAGATTTATTGTTCCTACAGTTTTCCGTCACTGACACTGGTCGAGGCCTTTCAGACGAGGAGAGGGGCACCTTGTTTACGCGCTTCTCGCAGGCTTCCCCACGTACACATATACACTACGGCGGTTCTGGTTTAGGTCTGTTTATATCACGACGCTTGACTGAACTACAAGGTGGAGCCATAGGTCTTTCAAGTCAACCTGGGAAAGGCAGCACCTTTTCCTTCTACATCAAAACAAGGCGAGCAATACCTACCACTACGCGAAACGGTAGTCTACCTCATGTGTTTCCTGAAGATGTTAGACATAGGCCATTGGTAAGCTCAACCAGGCCCTCACCTCCTTTGCGCTCCTTTACCACCGAAGACATCCGGATACCCAAAGCTCCTGATCCAAATATTCGACGGCCATCCGCCCACACTGTCCAGTCCCCATCAAGCAACTTCCAATTCGAGTCTGCTGCGGCCAGTAATGGTCATAAGACTACTCCTCCAGACTCTAAGCCCACCAAACCGAGCGTGCCCAAATCCTTACACGTCCTTATCGTCGAAGACAATCTCGTCAACCAACGAGTCCTCGCAAAACAACTGCGCAACCTCGGTTGTACCATTAGCGTTGCAAACCATGGCCAGGAGGCCCTCGACTTCCTGCCTACAACAGTCCTCTGGAACCATGCACACCCTCTCTCGCTATCGTTAGCACGTAAAGAAGAATACCACGTCCCGTCGACCGAACCAATGCCCCTTGGCTATGACGAAAAGCCTCCCATATTGCTCGACCTCATTCTCATGGATTGGGAAATGCCGATCATGAATGGCCTAGAGGCGGTGAGTGAGATTCGTAGGCTCGAGAAGGAGGGGTTGTTGGTGGGCAGGGTGCCTGTCATCGGTGTTACGGCAAATGTAAGGCAGCAGCAAATTGAGAGAGCTGTGGAGGCAGGTATGGATTATGTTGTAGGTAAACCGTTTCGAGTTGCGGAATTGTTAGTGCGCATGAGGGATGTTGTCGCTGGAGGTGGTGATAACGTGGGGGAGGTATGAAAGGCCTGGGGAGCGACAGAGTAGGAGGATACCAGTGGATGATGTTTTTCTTTGAGACACAAAGTGCAAATTTCTTTTGACAATACGACAGCAACGACTTGGTGAGGTTATTATCTCTTGTTGTTAGTTCTTGTTAAAAATAGTTGTGTAGCTGCTGGTAATTGATAATCATGTACACATAGTCTGCAAGCATGCGTCCTCCCCAATTGAGAGTCTCAAAATAGTTGTTCCCATTCAGTTCTGAATTTCTTTATATGTATGTTAACAAGCTCGACATTTTAGACATGCTATGATACCAAAAAGCGTTGTTGTCTTTTTCAACGTCAGCAACTTCAACGCTACAAAAGTCGTATCTACCGAAAGCAGAGTGGTTTCAAATGGTGAAAGAGGAATGCGATTGTATTCTAACATCTGATATCTATCTAGAGACGAGGAAATGCAGAATGTAAGAATCGAGAGCCGCAGCAATGCCGAGGCCAACGGAACCACATTCATTGACTCTTTTGGCTTTTTGTTCAACAAAGGCACTGTAAGAATGACAGTACGTGAAGTACCTGACAAGCATATGCCTGAGATAGTGGAACAGACGGCTGCAGGAGAGGGTCAGACCCTACAAGGATTTTACGGCTCGTTCAACCCTAGTACGGAAATGCAACAGCTTGGTGTCGTTTGGGGAACGAGTGAAACAGCCATACATGAATGTATGGTCATGAGACGTAGCTTGGGGGGGAACCTCGATCAGCGAACTAAGACACACGATCCTTGATTGGAAAAGACATATGTAGTGTGCTGTAAGTGGGAGAGACATTGGGAGGCTAACAGCCAGCTAGCTAGGGTGTTATTCTTAGCGTAACCAGAGCTCTGACAAGCATCCGATTAATCAGCCGAAACCCATGGTTATCTTATACCTCGTTGTGACAGGCATTGGACGGAAATTGCGAACAAGATTACACGGGCTGCCAGCGTAGCCACCCCGTGTTTGACAGTGATAACAGATTTTCTGAGCCGGTCAAACATTGGGCGCGCAAACGGTTCTTCCTAAGGGCAATAAGGTAAAGAGGGAGAAAGAAAAATCAATGCACACTGCTAGCTCCAAAGAAACCTGTATTTGTGAACGCATCGGCTCTCCGACCATCTCCTGTCAGCCACCAATGTGCATAACCTATACGACCAAGCAATCCCAGCGTTTTGCCGTGTGCCGCTTAGGTGCATCAAGCAACGCGCTCCACACAGGCTTAAGTCGGCTACAGCCAATGACCACGGCGCGTGCTTGTCGCAGTGCCCACCCACGTCCCCACTGCGCTTGTCCTCCTGTCAACTTCATTGATCCGCCTCGTTTGCCCGTTCGGCGCCTTCGACTGGAAGAACCCGTTTCGCACCAGATACAAGCGGCAATTATGGTGCGGCACCATGAGCATCTTAGCCAGAACGTCATGGAGATTGGAAGGATCGACGGCATGGGCTTTGGGTAGGCGTGTGGGGGGCGCGTCTTCCTTGTTTCCTGCCACGGACTTGATAAACATTCGCTGTTCGCCCTCTTTTGCGCGCTTTTGTTCGCATGCCCTGATTCCTACACGACAGTCGTTTGGTGTTTTTAACCTTCGCTTTGTACCTTCATTACGTGTGCGGTCCGGTGTCGCACAGGTAGCGTCTAGTGCGTTTGTTGCTGCATATTTCCAATTGAACTACAGGTATAGCTTTTGTTCGCCTGATTTCTAATTGTAAACAAAACATACCTGGAAACATCCCAATTGCCCAATCTCGCTATGGTTCAATCTCTGTCGCTGGCTCTGTTGGCCGGCATGAGCGCTGTCGTTTCAGCCATTCCGACAATCGAAGTTAAGGGTTCCAAGTTCTTCACCAGCGAGGGCAATCAGTTCTATGTCAAAGGTGCACATGCATTCTCAGCAAATGATGATCTAAGAGACAATTTCTAACAATGAAAAACAGGTATCGCATATCAACTGGTCCCTGATGATCCCCTCATCGACGCAACACAATGCCGTCTCGACTCTGCACTTATGAAAACTATTGGCGCAAACTCAATCCGCGTCTATCACGTTGATCCTACTGCTGATCACAAAGACTGCATGAAAGCTTTTGCGGACGCTGGAAGTACGTATACCCACGAACTCCATGGACTCAGGTGCTTGAAGCATCTCGCGATACGCTTCGAGTGTTCAAAGTCCAGGCGCTACATGAACAGCCTCTTGTAGTTTGTAAATCACATCAAAAATATTGACCTTCTGAACAGTTTACATCTGGGTCGATCTCGATACGTTTGACACATATGTTGAGCAAATTTCGCCTCGGTGGGAGACAGACCAATATGATGCCTATGCCCAAGTTATGGACGAGTTTCAACAGTACGACAATGTCGCCGGGTTCTTCGTCGGAAATGAAGCCATCACCACTGGAAATGGATCCGTCACGTCTCCCTACATCAAGGCTGCAGCACGCGACATGAAGGCCTACCGCGACAAGAAAGGTTACCGAAACATTCCTATCGGATACTCGGCCGCCGATATTGCTTCTCTCCGTCCCATGCTGCAGGACTACCTTGCATGCGGTGGTAATGCCTCAGAGCGCATCGACTTTTTCGCTCTAAACGCGTATTCCTGGTGCGGCGACAGCTCTTACCAGCAGGCTGGATACGACAACCTAAAGAAGAACGCCAAAGACCTTCCCATACCCATCTACATGTCAGAGACAGGTTGCAACACAGTTCGTCCGCGCGACTTCAAGGACCAGGAAGCTCTTTTTGGTGAAATGGCTGATGTCTGGTCTGGCAGTATTGTGTATGAATGGATCGAGGAACAGAACAACTACGGCCTTATCAGCTATGGTCCCAAGGTTGATCCTTCTAGCCCTGATGCCCCACCAGATGGATTCCCCCGCTCAGGTATGTTTAGAGAAAGCCAAATGATACTAAGCACCTGCTAATCTCGCCAGGCAAACCCACCCCTATCGAACCAGACTTCCCCAACCTCTCCGCTGTCTGGAAAACTCTCAACCCCACCGGCATCAAAGCATCCGACTACCACCCCACTCATACCTCCATCTCCTGCCCAGCTTTCACTCAGGGAGCATGGGAAGTAGTCCCCACGTCGGTTCTACCGACCCTAGGCCAGAAGCACAACTACGACAACAACCCTACGTCTGCATCCTCGGGCGCGAAACAAACGTCTACTTCGGGAGGAAAAGGCTCGGCTTCTGGGGCGGCTGATCCGTCTGCTACTAACTCTACTGGGGCGGCGGCGGATGGCCTAGGCAAGGAGCTGAAGAGCACGGCTGCTTTGCTTGTTGGTGTCTTGGCTGTTTTTGCTTGGTTGTAAATGCGTTGCCCACTTCTGCCGCTCTTTCCCCATCTCTCTTTCAAGAGATTGAGCCTGAGCCATCATCATGCACAGATACCTTCGTGTATATAGTTCCGACTTTACTTAATTGGCATGGCGTGGTGGATGGGACATGACGCACATTGTAATGATAACACGATGGAAATTTTTGTTTGCATACATATCCCGCTGGTGGTCGGGCACAAAAGAAATCAAAATTCCAATCGACTTGGTCGAGTTCCCACTTATGCATTTCGTGTCAATAGCAGCAGTTCATGCATGTCACAAACACATCAAGTCGCGGAGGAACAGTCAAACGAGATGTAGAATCAAGGTTCGCATTGAAGGATTGGGCGCCACTTAAGTACAACCCGATCGCCAGCACAGGGCTTTCCCCCATACCCGCAGACAAGTATGGATATCTTTCCCTCATAAGCGCATAGCATTGATCATATCCCTCAACACTCCCCTGTCCCATCAATCATGCATTTCTTGTTGAGTCGTTGTCAAATGGTCTCATATTTTCCTTTTCCCATTGCCTACTCCTACGCCGACATGCCATTGTTTTTCAAAGACAGGGTATGTAAGAGAATAATTGACGAAACTGCTCAAGACGACATCTACCACTGGGTGGTGGAAGTAGGGGCAGCAGCCTCAGCACCCCAACCCTCGTTGCCAGTCTGGGCATCGCCAGAGGCAGCCCAGTCGGCAGCGTCAGCGTCCCAGCTGGTGCCAGGGGCAGCAGCCTGAGCAGTGAAAGCACCGGCGGAAGCGCCAGAAACCTCCCACTCGCTGGTGAAGCCATCGGCGACGGCGGCAGGGCCGACCTCGTCAGCACCGGGGACCTTGGCCTCCTCAACGCCAGCGCTGTCCTTGTTCTCCTCGGCCTCAGGGTCGCGGTAGAAGTACAAGTCAGTCATGACGTCCCACTCAGTCTCGCGGTTAGCGAGGGTACCACGGAGGCGGAGGACCTCACGGGCAAGCATCCACCAGATAAGACCGATGGCGTGGCGTCCCTTGTTGTTGGTGGGGATGGCAACATCGACGTACTCGGTGGGAGAGTCACCGTCGCAAAGGGCCTATTCCAGATTAGCTCCAGATTTCCATACCTCAATTTCCGTGTACTCTGCTTACAATGACGGGGATGTTGACGTAGGAGGCCTCCTTGATAGCCTGGGCGTCGGTGCGGGGGTCGGTGACGATAATCAGGCGGGGCTCCCTGAAAGAGCGGGTGATGTAGTTGGTGAAGTTACCGGGGGTGAAACGACCAGCGATGGCAGTGGCGCCAGTGTGCGAGGCGAACTTGAGGACGGCACGCTGTCCGTAGGGACGGGCGGAGATGACACAGACTGTCTGGTGTCAGCGAAAAAAGCACTGGGCTATATTTGCGCAAAGTTCAAGTCCAGATATCTCGAACTTGCGCGCCCAAACGTACCATCAGCCGGGTTGTCGATAGCGACAATGATACGGGCGGCCAGGACAATCTTCTCCCAGGTCTTGCCAATGTTCAGGACGTTGACACCGTCGGGCCTGGTCTTCCACAGGTAAGGCTCCATGTGCACCTGGAGGTTCTTGCTACCGAGGTGGCATTGAGCAGCGAGGAGCATCTCAATGTCCTGCTGGGTGGGGTTGAAGATGGCGGGGAGGTTGGAAGGGGCCATTTTGACGGTTTGGCGCTGTACAAGCTGGTGGCTATAGAGAAGTTGTCGTGATGCGTGCAAGAGAAATTTTGGAGGGGACCTGACGATGCGAATATTGAGTGCGAGCTAGCGGCCACAAACGGTATCGCGCCGAACCGGAAACCGTCGGCACGGCGAAACCCACGCTCCGAGGCTGGAGATCCGCAAAAGATTCGCGGCGTGTGATGGCAGTGAGCGTGTGTTCAGCCAGCCATGCCGCCGCGAATACCAGCTTTGTCGTGCCTGCGGGCATCGGCGTGTGAGTCTGCCTCTCAAATTTTTGATGTATAGTGCTGACGATGCCACAGCACCCTCCATCTCCGCTCAATTCACTCTTCCAATCAGGACTTTCGTTTCGACATCGCGGGTCCAGGCCGAATCAATTGAGCGACAGAAGAAGCGCCTCGCCAGCGACCCCTACATAGTTGCACAGCGCAATCGTAAGAAGGCAGCCAATCTGTCTCGACGAGCTGAACTCGAACAAGCCCGTGTGGCCAGCCTCGGAAACCCTGTCCGTGGTGTATCAACCCCATTTGTAGAGTCTTTCGAAACTGGAAAGCCAATCACCCATGAGGATGGCAAGAAGATTCCCCAGGACCGAACACATCTCAACTACGCATTCGACCCGGCCACTGTCGAGGAACAACTGAAGAGGAGCCAGAAGCTTGCCGTCCCACTGAGTGAAATCGCAAAGCAAGCAGCGCCGGGTCCGTATCCATGGAACGATAAATCGCGATATGACCAGACAATGGCCATTGAGAAGTCAGCCCAAGAAATTCAGGAGCAGAACGAGAAAGATCATGCACGTGCGGTAGAGGCGATCAGGCGAATCACAGCACTCGAAAACGGATCTAGCAAAGACCGCATGCGCGTCAACATTGCACGATGTGTCGAGACCTTTGGACGTCACAACACCGACAAGATCTTCCCACCAAAGGCACCATCGCTTAGTCGCTCAGGCGTGGAAGAGACTCACGCAGTCCGCCCAGAAACAAACATTGCCGCAGCAGCAAAGCGAGTAGGGCCAGACACTGGATCTTCTGAAGTCCAGATCGCCATTCTGACAGCCAAGATCAAGACTCTTGCAGATTTCCTGCAGACACGAGGAAAAGGCGATAAGCACAACAAGCGCAATCTGCGGTTGCTGGTGCACAGGAGACAGAAGCTACTGCAGTACTTGAGGAGGAAGGAGAGGGGTGGTCCGAGATGGCAACATTGTATCGAGACACTAGGCTTGACCGAGGGTACATGGAGGGGTGAGATCTCGCTGTAAGGACTGGAATGAGGACTGAATAGTGAGACTGCCAACATTGCATTCACGCGCCTTCAGCGAATTTCGATTTTCCCACTCTAAGGCTATGAGCGATTTCAAGGGCTACTGCAGCCCCTGTATACTACAATTCTAGGCATTTACATTGTGACGCACGAATAAGATGATCTTTGTACGCAACCGTGTCTACTCAGCCCTTATTGTACATGAATCGTGCGAGCTGCGACATTCCGCTCCATTATCCATCTGACAACTGTCAGTGCTGCTTCTCTCCAAGCACGTGTCATGTTGTTTCACGTCGAAAAGAGTGGGTACAGAAAGGGCGCAACGTGATGCGACACGACGCCGGCGCTACTACGGCGCAAAGGTATACCTATACGCAGTCTGCTCCATGATTGGTATATAAACTCAGCGTCAGCAATACCATTTATATTCAGACAACAATCACAGCATTTACATTTTCTCACATCAAAATCTTGAATTTCCAACCACTCACTTTCCTTCTCTAAATCTGAACCCCCCCCCCCCCCCAAAAAAAAACATCTCCGAAAATGCCGCCTAACAACGTGCTTCCCGTCTCCTACCATCCTTGGCAAAGCGCCCGCCTACACTACCGCGCCTTCCGACCATCCGACATATCTCTCTTCCGTGCTATGACACACAATACAGCCAATTACTTTGGCAGTTCACACGACACTACCAAGCTACCAAACGAAAAAGATGTAGAAGAGCACATGAGGCAGCATGGCGGACGAGGCGAATCTCTGCTCGCAGCCGTAATCCTCTTGCCACATTCTGCAGAAAAGAAAGCCGAGATCGCAGAGCGCAAGAAAGCCAGGATAGCGGCGGGCGAGGACCCGAGTTTGGATGAAGAAGACGAAATGGGGACCCCCGTTGGACAAATCAATTCCGCGCCGACTACGATCCATCAGCAGTGCCATCGGACCATGGACTTTGCCGTGGATGTTCTGCCAGAGTATCAGGGGAAGGGGTATGGAAGTGAAGCAATTAACTGGGCACTTGATTTGGGGTTCAGACGCGCGGGACTGCATAGTATCCGGTTGAAGGCGTTTGGTTGGAATACGGGCGCGATACGGTTATATGAGCGGTTGGGATTCGTTATGGAAGGGAGGGAAAGGGATGCTGTGTGGTATGAGGGGCAGTGGTACGATACGGTTACTATGGGCATGTTGGAGGATGAGTGGAGGGCGAGGCAAGCAGCGAGCGGAGGGAAATGATATAGCTGCATTTATGATCGCAAACCAACTGTGTAGTTGTAGACATCAAGACTATTAGAATATACCATGCTGCATGCCTTCCATTCCAGCGTCCCTAATTACCATGGAAGAGTTGTTCCCCCGCTTCGCTGCGGCATCATACAGGGCCTGAATATCCTGTCTCCACATCGTCTCGTTCATCCTAATTATCTTCCGATCATAAGTCATCATTCCATTCACCTCTCCTTCCACATCAGTCGTTTGCGTCCATACGCCGCCCGAGCAAGCAAATAGGTCGATTTGCTCGCGCACTGAACAAGGAGATCATGGCAGCGATAGTTCCAGTACAAAGTACCGTTGGTAAGCTCGTAGGCGGTTTGGCGGCCAAGATCCTTGTACCACGCGTGCTCAAAATTATTCTCTGGAAGCTGGGTACCGATGCCACCAAATTCGCCCTGCAGACCGATGCGGCCAGGGTCGTAAGCTGAGTCGTAGCCACCACCTTGGGTTGACCAGAACGGTCCTCCGCATTGCGGTGTCGAATAATGGTGGTTGTCGTCAAAGTCGCCGGCCATGTGGTCGGTCCAACCACTTACAGCGTTGACAAGGCGAGTGGGGTCGACCCTACGGACCATGTCTGTCAATCTAAACTCGGGCCATGGCGGCTGGGTTGCTTGGCCCCACTCCTCGTTATAGATAGTCCAGGCAATAATACTGGGATGAGACTTCAACTGCTCGACCATGAGCTCGAGTTGACGGTCGAACTCGGCTTGCGCGCCTGGCTCCAATCGTATGATTCCGCAACTTCCAGGATCAGGCAGATCAGGACGTAGCGAAGGCATGTCTTGGATGACCATCATTCCCATTTCGTCGCAGGCCCTGTAGAACAACGCCGGTTCGACTTTGATATGCTTACGGACCATGTTGTAGCCAACATTCTTTAGCACTTTGAGATCATATACCATGGCTTCTACGCTTGGGGGTGTATATATACCATCCGGCCAATAGCCTTGGTCCAGGGTGCCGAATGGGAAGACAAATTCTCCGTTAAGAAGGGGGCGCTGCACACCGCCAATGACGCCTCTTGAGATTGTCCTGAATCCGGTATAGCTTTGTACTACATCATCACCCATCTTGATGGTGATATTGTACAAGGTCGGACTATCCGGTGTCCACAGCTGAGGTGAATCCACCTCGAAAGTGAATTGGCTTCCACTAGTACCCGTGGCTTTTGCTTTGGCATCAGTCGAATCAAGTTCATGGATCGTAATATCATATGGTGTGCTTGTCGAGTTAGTGCTGCTATGCACAGTGACGGTAACTAAAGTTTGTAAGCACTAAGATAGTAAAAAGCGGCAATGAACGACTGACCTTCTCCATTCATATCTGCTGTTAGATCGAGTTTCGAGATATGCTCTTTCGGCGTGGACTCTAGCCACACCGTTTGCCAGATGCCACTGCAGGGCGTATACCAGATCATTCCACCACGGTTCAGAGTTTGCTTTCCAATGGGTATCTGAACGCGATCCATATCAGTTGGGTCATATGCGTATACCAAACTGCACATCTGTTAGATTTCTTTCTCTCTCACCTTCGTTAGATCTCGGTGCACTCACAGCTCGTTGGTTCCATTAGAATTCAGATGCGGAGTTACATCGACACTGAACTCAAGATAACCGCCTCTATGGAAGCCAGCTTTTTGACCATTGACAAAGATAGTAGCTTCGTAGTCAACAGCACCAAAATTCAAAATGACGCTATTCCCACTTGGCCATGACGATGGGACATCAAATGACGTTTGGTACCAGCTCCAGATGCGCCCCTTGCCAGTCACACCTATGTTGCTTTTAGTAAACTTCAATAAGTGTATGTATTTTGACAGTAAATACCAGACAGAGCGCTCTCCAAGCAGAATGGAACTAATACTGGATTTTGGAGTCGCTGTCCGAACGGCGGTGAGGCGTCCGAGCCACTGGTGGTATTCTGGTATCGCCAGACACCATTGAGATTCTTCCAGTCTGGTCGCTGGAGACGTGGCCGTGGATACTCAGGCCATGGGTTGGTTCCCACAGTATCAGTCCATTGCGTTTTGAGCGGAGTGAACCCAAGTTTGTAGTCCGTGTTGTTGTTGTTTTGACGCGACAGGAGCTTACTATCACTCGAAGCAGAGATTGTCAGGGTTAGCAGGCTCACCACGAAGCCGATGGAGAGCCGCATCTTGAAAGAAAAAGACGCTCAGACACAGCGCCTAGACACGTATCCAAGAAAGCATAAGGAGAATCAAAGTGTAGAGAGAAAGCCGCAGTATTTAAGCGGTCTGCAGGCCTATGACAACATTTCTCGGCGGTACCTGTAATGGCTGCGGAGCTGCGTGCCAATTGCCTTAGCTCTGAGTATAGCGGCGGGATGATCCTGATGGCTGCACGCCCCGGACGGCCACGGCATTATCGCGTCCGCTGGGCGGACGTTCGCACAGATTTGGTCGTCATATGGCAACACCGGCTGACCACACACATGCGAGCGGGGAATGTACTTGCTGGCCTGCTCCATGCTGCCAAGGACCACCAATACAGGGGCAAAGGAGTTTGGAGAGGTTTATCCAAAGGTAATTGAACTTTGGTTGATGGTACAATGATGTGGGTGCAGCCCGGTCCTGGATGCATGGTGTCAGATGCAGAAGTACATGCCCCAATGGGTTGTGATCATCGTCTTGGCTAGCACTTTGTTGAATCCCCGGATCGCCCGTTTACACTTAGCAAGCACAGGGCATCACGCTCGTCCACTGTTGTATTATCAAGTTCCTGTGACGGTAGTGTATTTGTGTAATGCTGCGTGAATTCTTAGACATGTTGGCTTCTTGTCCATGTGTTACGCGACTGATGCATGGCGAAAAGCCCGTCCTTCTCGGCCACGCAGAGCGGGAGTAAGATAACTGACGTCAATGCGCAAGCCGAGTAAATACCGGATACTGGAAGCTAAGCAATGTGGCGTGCGTTGGGCGTCCTAGGTGGTGGAGCTTCGTGCGTGAAGTTGGACACTCGAATAAATCAACCCCGCATTTTGAAATTGGATCAAGTGGGCAACGGCAGACGGTACCCAAGTCACATGTCTATAGCCCCCCATGCAAGATGGCTCACCATGACAACCATGCATCTAGAGTTTGTCTTTCAAGTAGCAGTTGTTTCGATCACTGTGCCGTAGCAGCTGATGCTTACATAGTACCTCGTTCCTCAACTGTCTACATCGCGTCTGGCAGGTGGATATGTAACAGTACATAATGCTGCTCCACTTTACTTTCACGCCTAGTCCTTCATGCCCGCCTGATGACTATCTGATCAGTCGTCCTGCACATGACAAATCAGAGTCAAGTGCACAACCTGTATATCTCTGGGATCTAAAGATACCTTCCTTTTCCGAATCTAATGCAGCACCATTACCATAGCCTCTGACAGTGTACAACTAGGCACGCCCTCAAGGAACACCCCGCAGCACCGCGCCGTGGAGGCGCGTGCTCGTCTCTTGGCTGCAATCGATCGCTGCCAGAATACCTTGTATGGTTTAGTCGCCATGAATTTGGATGGTATGTGCCCAGCTCATGGGAGCAAAAGAAATGGCTTGTTCCAGGGCTTCACCTTTGTTGTTGACGAGTTTAGTCTCGACGGACTGGAGGAACGGTCAAACATGGGTGACATGGGTGAAGTAGGTGAAGTAGGTGAACGTGGCAATTCAGACAAGGTAGGTGATTCTGGTATGACAGCCGCGCTGCCAAACGACTCATTCAATTTATCTGTGTTGTGCGGAATGGATGGCGGTTCTATCGTCTCTAGGGAAGCACTGTCATCCTCCTGGATTCCAGACAGTGTTGATCGATCGGAGTAGTAGTTCAATATAGAATGCACATGCGTCGTACCCGAGCGTATTGTATCTGCATCAGAATATCTCGAGCTTGTTGTTGAAATTGTTTGAAGCGACACTATACTGGATGCTCGGTCTCGACTTGAATGTGAAGACGAAGCAACGCCAATGTCGTGACTGTGCGCGCCACAATGTACACTCGGAATCGAAGTGCAACGAAGGATTTCAAACAGTTCGTCCCGCACATCGCGTGCTGTTGGACGGAGCATGGGATCCTGGCTGAGCATATTGCGGACAACATTCAAAATATTAGGGATTGTGCCGAGCGCTTCGTCATCGCTTTCGCGAGCCGCTTTCTCGAGCATGGTTATCCAGGATTCGACTTTGTCGAGATTCCTTTGATATGAGGAATCGGTGCGTGAGTTCTTGCCGCCCGTGTTGATTCTCTGCTTCGACGTCCGGTGCTTGGTGAAATCGTGGGGCTTCTTCTTCAGCAAAAACGTTATAATTTCCACGAACACACAACCCAAAGCAAAGATATCTGCTTTATCGCTTTCTTGCCCCCGAGACTCACGCGTTGGAGTCGGCTTCGATTTCTTGAAACCAAAGTCGAACCCCGAAAAGTCCGACGTTGAGGATTTGGTCAGCCTCTGACGATGCGAACCGCTGCTGTTTGAGGATCCTGATGAACTTTTACTGATGGTAGAGGCCTGTCGGCCGTTTGGGAGGTTGGATGCCGGTATAGGAGAAATCAACTCCAACGATTCTAGATTTTCATGTGTCTCCGGGGCGCTGTATATATATTCCTCCATCGCATCAGGTCTCTTGTCCTTCTGGAATGTCTCTAAGCTGCCAATGTCGCTAAACGCAATTGCGTTCTGTTCATCAACAAGAATCCTAGATGGCCGGATAGCGGAATGACAAAATCCATTTTGATGCAGTGTTGCAATGGCGTCGGCCAAGCAGTGAAGCCAGTTCAGTACCAACCACCGTCTCTCAGGCCTTGGCAGCTTCTGGTATTGTGCTGGACTGCGATGGTCGATGAAGGTACGCAGAGTGTGATGGCCAACAAAGCTACTGACAATATAACCAGACCCCTTTGCGGTATATGAGGCCCAAACTGGGGCAAGGTGCTCATGCTCGACCATCCTCGCGCTCTCGACATCCAGTACGAAGTCTTGATGGAAAGCCTCTGGATCCTCCGCATCCCCAAGCGGAAATTTTCGGCGCATGTAGATTTCGTTTGGTTTTTTTGGCAAGTGTATCCGAGACCAAGCTTGCAAGCTTACCGCAACTGGAAGGGTCATGACATTCTCAATTGGCACCTCTTCGTTTTGGGCATAGTCGATGTGCACGCCTTGTCGGAGTTCTCGTAGCAAGAAAGTGAACTGGGTGTGGTAGAAGCGAGCATCGGCATAGTCGTCACGCCGATTTGACAATGACAGCTGCTCAATGTCATCCATCTCAAGAGGGAGGTCGTCATCGTCCCAGGATTTGTCGACAACAGCAAATATGCGATCTGCTTCGCCGATTTCAACTAGGATCAGGAACAGTCGCCGTGCTTTCTCCATGATCCATTCAATGTAAGTGTCATCGCTCAGATCACCAAAGCCTACAGGATGGTGAAGGCGTTCCCTGTCCTGTGGTTGCAGCCGAGAAGAGACGAATTCATTGGTGACTTTGTCGTTGATCCTTTCCTCGGTCCACCAGATGTGTTGCAAAGCGTGCTGAGGAGTGACTAGGCTGTGCCCAGCGTAACCAAAGATGAGAGCGTTCAGAGCAACCGTTTGGTCGTTCACAACATTCGTTAGCGTCCTGGCGCTCATTGTGGGGAATTAAAGCCCGGCAATCGGACTCTTGAAACGTTGCTGTCAATGGCGTCTACACAGGCTCTTGCGTCGCGTGTCCAGCCAGAGTCGCGGGAGGCTAGATATCATTTCCAGTGAGCGGGAAGTCGAATGGCGGTGAATTAACCAGAGAAATGGACCCGCAGGTGAGGGAGGACAGTTATTAGGCATCCGCGGGGGGGATCATGGCCGTCGGCTGCTAGCTGTAGTACAGAAGCTGATCAGCCTCTCGGAAGGCCTCTCGTCGTGGCAAGGCAAGCGGCATGCCAACGGGTGCATGGCATCGGGCTGCCCGCTTAAAAGCGAATCAGGATCAGCGCAGCCGATGACGGCGCAAGGCCCAGCATGGGCGGCAGAGGACAAGAAAGGGCCTTTTGCCTCGAAGAGTCTCAGCGGGGCCCGAAGACGGCCACCATGTGAATTGGTAGCCAGGGTGTTCCAGGCGGACGGTTGATAAGGCCATGTGCAAGGCCCGGCTCTAGCGAATAGAAGATGCAGGGAACCGATACGGGCCTGTCATGCCAATGATTTTTGCGGAGAGGCCGGGAACGCGGCGGGGCTCTTTGGGTCTGGCAACAACAGGACCCAGTCGTGTGCGCCACCGGATTGCGGCTAAACGACATTGAAGGGTAACGTTGGTGAGTCTGCGCCGCATTCAGTGCTCCAATGCCGTCTACTACTTGCTGTTGGACAATTTCCGAAGTCGAGGTTGCGCAGGAAAAAAAGGACCAACATCTCGACTCGGCTCTGTGCCGCGCCAGCCAATATTCATGGCTCAATGCCGCCTGCAGTTGCGATCATACAGTAGCAGCATGCAGCGTGACAGGCGGGGACGAGCCAGAAGAGGGCGAGCTAGAGATAGGATGTCGCCGGTTGCTCGGAATCGGCAATACAAGCAATGCGAGACACCATCTTGACTCGTGAACTCGCAGTGCTCTCGCTGGACAGGAAGTCGGATTGCGGCATAGCTGGCGAGCTGAAGCAGCTCGATGTACGGGCGTGTGGTTGGCCAACCTGACTCGGAGCAACGGAGATCAGGCACCCAAAACAACACAAACCAATGATAGAGACGGCCTACAAACCACCGAGATCTGTTCTTTGATGAAAAAAAAAGAACTTTAGACGATGGCATCATTGGTCAAAATACTGGATTCAAGGTAAGTATGTCAATCGACTTACGTGAGATGGCAGCACGCACATGCAGGCTCCGGGCTCCGAAAACCCAGGTCGACCAGCAGAGCATGCATTTACCCCATGTTTCCTATGCCCAGCCTCGTCCATGGTTCGCCCACACGCCCTCTTACCGCCATGTTGGGTCTTCTGGGTGGATACTGATTCTGGCAAGAAGCACCGAATTCCACGTGTCTTGCCGGCTGGTGTACCCAGTCAAGCAGTGATCGGCCGCCCTGCCGGTCCAACTAGTAAAGTAGTATGGCCTTTTGTACCGTTACCTTCTAGTATCATGAAATGACATGGCATGACTAGGATCGTTATAGCGCGCGATGACGGCGAAAATCATTCGGGCGTTTTTCGGTTTGCAAAGCAACAGTGATGGCATAAAGGGGCGTAGCGCTGATGTTGTCCCGTAGCAGCCAACTCTGGTTCACTCCAGTCAAACAGCAAAGATGGGTGAATAAGACACTTCCCTCATTCATCACTCTCTCCAGTTGGCACCCTCCTGGATGTGTCTCGTTGGCTTACAAGTTTGACCTTTCACTGTCGTCCGTAATCCGTAGTTGACAGCCGGCGAAAGGGTCAGTAAACCCAATGATCAGATTTTAGCAGACCATGCTACTGACCCGGAGTTGAAGCTGTTGGGACAACATTTGAATTTGATGGCAGTGCCCCCTATCTTACTATCAAATTTAACTTCTCCAAAGTAGATACCTGCTAAAGCCGTTGCCCGGGAGAGAGGCATGCATAAGTTTAATGTTGCTTCTGAGCGGCTTTTATGTCACAGCAAGCCTAAGCTAACAACCGCACAGACTTTGGTTCACGCAGGAAATTTGATGGCAACGATTGCGATACCCACCCATAGCGGTGGCTGTGGCTAAAGGTACAAGAAGCGAAGGGAAGTCGATGGATTATGTAGAATGTGTGTGGAGGCAAGATGGCTCGATGGATCGCGTTATACAAGTGCTTTTGGAGAACAAGCAGAGAAGGACTGTTGTTGCTGTTGTATTGCCATCACCATAGAGCGCTGACTCTACCAGCGACCAACTTGCACTGTCTCGTAAAAGCCATCTCTTCCTTACGACCTGCCCACTGCAAGATTTCGTGCTGTTGTATTCGTGCATCGTCATTGCCTATGAGATCATATCCCAAAGGAGGCATTGTCCAACCATGGCTTCAGAGTGCAATAGAATAAAAGTAGTGCTGCTCTGCAGAGAGGGAATAGCGTGCAACGTGTCGTACGGTCCTCAAGCATGTTGCATGTTTTGGGCAGATTGCTTGGTTTGTTATGGGCAGGAAGCATGCTGGCCGAATCAACATGTTGGAGCCAGCTTTGCAGGATAGCGGTTTAAACACATAATGATAGGGATGGGGTCGGCTGGATGCCTGACGACTCGAAGACCTGGCAAAGCGGAGACATCGGTAGGCTTGGGCTACTCTAGTCTTGTGTGTGTGGAGTGTAGTGGAGTGGTGAGTCGTGCCTGACTAGCGGCGGGAGGCCGGCAGGCGGAGCGTGTCAACCCAGACCAACCGGGCTCCCGACATGGAACATGGCGCGCCAGATTCAACAAACAGCACTCCTCGCATGATTCTCGCACCGCGGCTACGTGCCATCGCTCTCGACAACACTGTCTTTCTCCTTGCTGTCGCCATATCGTAACGCATACAGGAATGGCGTCGCCGGTAGTGGAAAACCGCATCGAGCCTCACAAGAAGGCGCACTTCACCCTCCACCTCAGCGACCGGATACAGGCCCACGATGGTGCTGCAGGCGAATACAGCAGCGTGAAGTGTGAGTCCTAGCCCTGCATGAACACGACTTGCCGCCTGCAGCATGCTGATGCGGAGTGCAGACAATCACAAACCAACCCAGACGTCTGCCAGCCGTTCTACAACCCTCTCGTCGCCCTCGTCAACAAACTTCTGCAACCTCCGAATCGACGACACAAGTGACTCGGGCCGTAAGGATGTCTTCACATTCACAGGTCAGAAGTCACAGCCGAAGAAGTCATATGTGCTCATTTTCGACTCTGCGACCCAACAAGCCACACTAGAGCCGCTCTCGAGCAGCTACACCTTCAACCTTGCCACCAGAAACGGCGAAGACGTCTCCTCACAGCACGCCAAGATATACCCTAGAAAACTCAAGGATGATACTCAGGACAAGGGGGACAACGACGACCTGTTTGGTGAGACGGTAGGGGACGACGAAGGGGGCGACCCGGATCCTGACAACCCCTACGACTTCAGACACTTCTTAGCTAAGGAGAAGAGCAAGCGAGGCGACGAATCCGATTACCGCTATGCGTCCTCACCAGAGCATCGAACAGGTACTGGCAGTGCTGCTCACACACCACAAGCCAGTACTCGTGTGCCCCCCGCCAGTGCTCCAGCGCGTAAGCCTGCTGCGGCAGCCGCACCCAAGAAGCGTAAGACCACGACAGCGAACCCCATGGTCAAGCCCAAAAAGACACAGCCAACGCCTGCTGTCCGTCTTCAACGCACTGCAACGGATACCACGCCTAAGGCCAAGGCCAAGGCCAAGTCTGCCGTACCTCCAGCCTCCAAGATCAAATCTGCTGAAGTGATACACTCATCAGACGAGTCGGATGGCGAGATTGCATCTTCACCAGCAGCTCCATCACCTCCATCTAAGTCAAGCCAACAACAATCACATGACCGCCATGATGAGGACGAAGAAGATTCCGAGGCTCAGTCAGACGAGGACGATGGTGGTCTTGAAATTGAAGTGCCCGATGCACGCCCACCACGACGCAAGAATGGTGCCCTGGCAGCGCTCGGTCTAGGCTCGACGCTTGGTACTGGCTATATGCGCTCACCATCCAACGGCCCCATATCCCTTGCTAGTGCAGCAAACAGTGATGTAGAAGGCTCTCCAAACCCACACACACGCAACCGCAACACACAGGACGAGATTGACTTTGGCGATTTGGGTGGAGATGATGCCGAGGAAGACGAAGAGGACGAAGAAGACGCGGATGAGGATGAATACCACGACAGGGACGTTGAACCCATGGACATTGGCCCTCCTGTACAATCAGACACGAGCGGCCACGACCGAAAACCCACAGCACCCACAGAAGTTCCTGCAGACGATGATGAAGATGACCTAGAAGAGTTGATGAGGCGGGGGCTGGAGGGTGGAGATAGCAGTGAAGAAAGCGAAGAGGAGTGAGACTGTGTTTGCGCCAACCTTAACTGCATGGCACATCTCCAAACCACCAAATAAGGCAGTTCTGTGCACGTTGAAGGCGCTACAGTCTACCATACTACGCTACACTATGGCATTGAGGTTGGCAGGAGCAGACGCAGTGGTTTCCGGTTTCCTCCAGACCTTCAGTTTGCGCGACAAGCTGCCTTTTTGTCCTGATTGTTCTGCATTCTTGCCCCCCTTTTTTTAATCGGACTACTGACAAACTATGGCCTACTACGGGCATATACAGCCTCAAAGACAGGTTTTCATGAATGATATACCAGAAATTCAAAACTTGCACAATTCTGTCGTAAGCTCGGACTGCTCTCGATCACAATCCTAGTGTACGGGCACAGCACAGAAGAGGGCTCGAGTGCACACAGGATAAGGAAAAAGAGTTCAGCCAAAAATAACTCAGTAAAAGGGTCCTCGTGTCCATCGTGTCAGCATGTCAGAATTATATACCGGGCTCAGAACCACTCACCCAGACGTTGAAGGATTGCCCTGCTTTGCTAGCCTGTGCAAGGCCAAGGTGGTATATTTAGCAAGGAGGTAGCAATACTATCTCTATAGTAGACTCTTTCTACTTGTTTCCATGAGTCTGGGACGATCGCCAGGAATCTAGAACCAGTAATTGCCAGATTGATGGTTCCTGCGCTAGTGTTGCCGTCGACCGAGGCTTCCGCTCGTGTCATCCTTCTGCCAGCAGTTCTCCTTAAACAATGCACATGTTCTGATTGACCCATAGCCTTTCGTTACCTGTTGTCACGTTTGCTTGATTTCGCCATGCATTCTTTCATTCTCTTCGGTTTTGCAGTTGTAGCTGCCGCCTTGTCATCCCCTCTCTCAGGCCAAGCACACAAAGTTGAGACGATACACATCCCCGCCGCCAAGGAGGCGGCCCCAATTATTACCGTAGTCAATCTGAACAGGACGTACGCCATCAAACTTGAATGTCTTGGGTGTCCTTTTGGGACATTTAAGAGTCCAAATGCCGTGGCATGGCAACATCCGCCTCCTGACAGCTTTCTGGTGAGGATACCCTGTGGCGACACATAGCGGGACATGCTGACCAGAACACAGATGCTGATGGTTGACGTTGATAAATCTGGATCTGCCCTGCTTCTCAATGGCGAGCGTATATTTCCCTTGGGCCCGTCACCTCCACGCATTAATGCTGTACAAGTAGCCACAAATTTCGGCAAAGAGGACGCTGCTTGGCAAGCTGACAGGGTCACATCCGAACGAATCAGATTCCCACTCCAGTATGAACATACGCTGTTCCGAGCCGAGAGAGGGGAGGGGGAGGGGGAGGGGCTGTGGCTTCAGTTTAATGTGACTGGTCTGGCTTGGGCAGAGACTCCTGCGCCCTTCAAGATGGGCCAGCAGGTCCTACAGATCCTGTTGCATGAAAGCCACATGCATCTAGAGGCTAAGAGTCAGAAAAGCGACAACCCACCTGCGCTTTTCATTGCTGATGTACAGGTTGTTGGAGAGAAAGATCGAGTCCAACCCCCCAGGATGAAGTGCGGCAAATTGGTCATGTTACAAACTGCCTTCGACCCGAACGAGTGGGACGATTACGGTAGATTTGGCACATGGGCAAGGGTCCAAAAGCTGATTGCTGGCAACCTAGGCGCCTTTTGGTTCGGCTGTGTACATCGCATCAATGTCCTGTTCCCACTAGCGCTGTTGGTTGTAGCTGGCGTCGTCGTAGCATGTTGTCAGTCTAGAAAGCAAGACAAAGTTGGCGGGGTCCCAGCAGCCGAGACTTCGCTGTTGGGCTGCCATGCGTCCCCGCCATACCCAGATCCCCCAGTGATCAAAATTGAGCTTTGTGATTAGTGTTGGAAAGTTAAGAAGTAGGGGAGTGCAATCTAATCAACTGGTTCGGAACTCTTGCCGCTATCTCCGTCACGCATCGAGACCTGTGCAACCGCCCGCTTGGCTACACGTACAACCACCAACACTGCATTTGCCCTACAGTACACGATGCATAGCTGCCGCTTATATTCTCCATATGTGTCCTTACACCGATATCTCGCCTCGTGCATCTCGGGCGTACCCGGATGGATTGTGCAGGGTCAACCAATGGAGGGGCTTAGCTCGTGCATTCACCTCTGCAGCCTAGATGTAGATATCTAACGCCTGACTTCTCTCTTCAATCCTCCAGCCTGCCCTCTAAACTCGAAATCATGTCTGTCCATGTGGAACAGTACAACCCGGAATGGCCCAAACAGTTTGAAAGCATCAAGTCGGACCTGCAGGACCATCTGCGAGAGGTCAAATACCTCTCCATCGAGCATGTAGGCAGCACATCGGTGCCTGGACTGGCTGCAAAACCAAAAATCGATGTTGACGTGATTGTGTCCCGCGACAATTTACAGAGTGCGATTGATGCTCTCATTACAAATGCAAAGTTTGATTACCTAGGAGAACTCGGCATCATCGATCGTCATGTTTTCAAGGACCCAAATCAGTCTATACCCCATAACATCTACGTTTGTGTGGATGGGGCTTTTCAGACACGCAACCATCTCAGCCTGAGGGACACTCTGCGTAAGAACAGCGAGCTCAGAGAAGAGTACGCACGCGTCAAGATTGAGCTTGCGGCCAAGTCGACAAACATCATCGACTATGTCGAAGCCAAATCGACAGTAATCCAAAAGATTCTCGCCAGCTCAAACGCCCTTAGCAAGGACGAACTCGCCGCCATTGCGCGCTCCAATGTCAAAGGCGAGCGCTTCGGCGCCATCCAAACGCCGCGCCTGCTCCTCCGCGAATTCGTCACGCAAGACGTCGACGGCTACTTTGAGCTCGAAGGCAACGAGGCCAACGCGCGGTACCAATACTGGGCGCCACGAACACGGCAACAAGCCCGCGAGCTGGTGCTAGAAAACATCCGCAACCATAACGACGTGCCGCGCACCATCTACGAGCTCGCAGTCGAAACCCTCGACGGCAAGTTCATCGGCCGCGTAGGCGCAAAAACGTCCCAGGCAAATTCCGACAAGCTACCCGGAGAATCTAGCATCAAGCCCGTTACCCACGCTGACTTGTGGTTTTCTTTTCTGCCGTCTGCCCAGGGAAAGGGATACGCGACCGAGGCTATGGCGGCGTTTATCGCTGCTATCAAGGACCGTCTGCAGGATCAGGGCAAGGTCGAAATGGAGATTGAGTGTGATCCGCGCAACGAGCCGAGCTGGAAGTTGGCCGAGAGGCTGGGATTTGAGCGCCATAGTTTGACAAAGGAGAAGGAGTTGGTCAAGGGAGAGTGGGTGGATAGTTTGGTGATGAGGAAGGTTATTGGAGATGCGTGAGTGTTTTTTATTGTCCTTTTCTTGGCTGATGTCTAAGGATGAAAAGCTAATTCTGTGATAGCCCCGTCGGACGGAAACATGTGAGGAGAAGCAGCAGGGTGAGTACGTCTATGAGGTTGGATCCCGCGGCGCTGTATGAGCGTTGCCAGTAATCGTGGCCTTGTACGCAGTGACTGGTTGAGTCTGGTCTGGATAAACGGCTGTCCCGTGCTTTTCTTTTCTTCTCTCCCTCCATGCCATACCTGTCCTGTCTTCACGTCAATGGCACCAAATCAGGTAGTATTCAATCAAAAACTCATTCACCCACGTGTTCTGGCTATACATCACCGCAAAATCAAGATTCTCTCCATTTCAAATCACATTTATTCCACTTGAAACCAAACGAGCGTCCTTTTCTTCTATCCATCAGAATTCACACGTATGTATATATACAGAATATCCTCCTAACCAAACCCTCCCCCCTTACTACTGTCCCTCTCCCTCTTTCCTTCGATCCATGCACACATACACACGCGCCTAAATCGGCGTCACAGCACTAATATCAATCAGCGTAATGGGCGGGATATCATTCGGGGTCGGTGCTGGCGCTGGTGCCGTCCCGCTGGACAAGGTAATCAAGGTAATAGGCTCAAGACCGCCACTTGTCACCGTCGTGGCTGTCCCAGTCGGCAGCGTGATTAGCGTAATGGGCTCCAGGCCACCGCCACTGGTCGTGGGGTCAATCGAAGCCGTGGCATTGGGGAAGGTGGCATTGCCGGTTGGGAAGATGCCGCCTGATGGGGTGACGGTTATGGTGGTGGTTACGGTGATGGTTTTTGTGATGGGGGAGTACGAAAAAGGCGGGTCGTGAGCTGGTGGTGGGCTGCGTTTTTCGGGGAGGACAGCAGCCAAGGTGAGGGCGCTGGGGAAGAGGATGAGAGTTGTGAGGCGCATGGTTGGCAGTAACGAGTTGTGAATTGGAGTTGTGGATGGAATGGAATGGGATGGGATGGGATGGGATGGGGTTGGGATAGTTAGGTTATATATTCGCTTTTGGTCTTTGCTTTGCAATCGACACTCCTGTAGAGGACTAAGAAGAGTCACATGGTGCTGAGCCTCGTCGTAGTTTCTTGGATGAAAAACGCGTCAGTATGCGTCGTGGTCGTTCGGTGTACAGAATCCTTCGCTGTACTCTCTGGTGGCTGAAGTCCATTTTGTCTCCAATAACATTTGGTACTTTCTCGCCAAGTCTTCCTATAGTCCTGCAATCTCCGTTGCTTGACTGCGTGAGAGCAGAGATGTTGAGGACTGAGGTATTGAGCAAGTTGACTGGCTCAGCTGGTGGAGGTGGCGTTCGGAGTGACAGCGATGTACGTATACATGATGATCGGTTCCTAGCGGGTATTCTTGTGGCTTAGTCTTAGGTATACAAGCTGTGTGAGCGGGGACATGATCCAGTATTGTTTTCTGCTCAGAGTTTGCGATGGAAGCTGCATAGTCTATCCTGCTATCTTTGAGATTAAATTTCAGTACATGATTCTGAGAAAAAAAACCCCCCGTTCATGTTCAACACATATATCCGTTCCAGAGAGTATCACAGTTGCAAGGGTGTTTTCGGAATACGCGATCGTTACGTGGATTATCGGACTTCGCGTGGAGCTGTAGTAGTGTGGCGGTCACAGCCTCTGGACCGCACTTTATTCAGCCATTCATTTGCAGTGAAGTCCGACGGTAGCTGCGACATGTCAATGGAGACTATTTCTTCTCTCTCATTTTGATAGTCTCGACGGCATGTTTTGCTCGAAAACATTGCGAGCTCACACCCAGTCTCGCCCTTGAATACCGAATACACTGAGCTTGTTTTCACCTGAATACTCCAGATCTATTCCATTGTAAAGATGTTTTAGGTTTCATCCGCCCAACAAGACTTGACTTTGAGTTGTCCTGAATCACGTGACTTTTGTATCAAGACATATATCCCAACACCGAGTCTTTCTTCCACATACGGCCACAGATTCGAGAGAATAGCGCTTCCCGTTCGCTCAGCGGTACTCAAGCTCGAAATCGGCGGACTAGTAGTCGGGTGGGTGACCACCGGCGAATCCCCGCTGTCGTATGTTTTTTTACATTTTTTAGCTCCACTTTCGTTGCTCCACTCTTTTTGGCCCAGCAAGTACACGACAACTGATTTGAAGTGCTGAAGACCGGAAGCTTGACAGCTGGCGATGATTTGTCGTCGTTCAGTGTTGTAGTGACGAAATCAATGAATTGTGCGGTGTCTAGCCTGTGTATGTGATAGCCCTCTGATCGATACAACCGTGGTCATCGTCGGTGATGGCACAATATCGGATCTTTTGGTATAGCTCTCTGTAGTGTGTCTTTTCTAGAGTCTCTGACCAAGCCTGCCTATACGACTGTGCATCCTTTACATATTTTACATTAACAAGCGGATGCGTAAGCTTGGGTTTCTCATTGGTGATTTCCTGGATGCGCATGCAGAGACCATTCCCATGGACTATCCAATGAATTGCCAAATGATGAAAATTTCAGTCGCTCTTGTTTTGATCTACTTTGCCAGACGGTCTGGTAGAAGCTCTGTGTTTTATTGTTGGAGTTGTGGCTACATCCAGCGTGTCATCCAAGCCCGGGTTCATGGAAATAATTGAATGAAAATTTAACACGTTACCAGGAGGTGACTTGATTTTTCAGATGTTTGATGCATTGATTTCGAACACGTCCGGATAGATCAGTGCATTGTACAGGCCAAAAGGGATTGAGTTCTATCCACCTCTTATTCCTAGCGACAGGAGCTGGATTTTTAAAGAGAAGACGTGGCTGTTTGAATACGATGGCTAGTTCAGAGTAGTATGTTTCTTCAGCATGAATAATGATTGCGGCTTGTTCCTGGATGCTGCTAGGGTCATAACAGTAAAAGCTGTCACTCGCTTTGCAGCCCTATAGTTTAGTATAGCCTCGTTCTGCATAGCCTCTTTGGCGGGCTCCTTACGTGGCCGGCTAACCTACCTTGCCTTATTTGTGTCAAGGCAGCATTTAGATAATGGAAAAATCTTGATATTAATTCCGTAAGTCATTGCTGCTACTCCAGGTGGAAAAGTCTCTTTGTGACTCAAACCACAAACAGAGTTATCCAATTGGAACGCTAATTAAATCGATTGAGACTAGGCACCATTACACTATGTCATGTTAGCTTGTGGCAAACTGAGGCATGAAAAAGCTACAGTTACGCTGGCTCGCGTGGAATACCAGTGAAGGGGGCTTGGTCGGCCGTAATTTCTGTTACTTGCTCATTCCTGGCATGATCACGCTTGACTGATTTGAGTTACAATCCAGACCAGGTTGGTGGAAGAAGACTACCACTTCTAGCACGTTTCGGAAAGAACAAAAGGGTCATGCTGGCTCGCAAGCTCCCTGTATAGCGGTTGTCATCTGTTGCATGCATATTCGGCGTTGGCAGGATTGACCGAGAGGGAAGCAACGGGCCGACTTGTGGACGATGGCTCTTCCCCGTGAGTGTGATATTGAGTAAGTCTGGTGAAGAAGGGTACCATCATGTCAGCATGGAGCTGTCAAAGTCTGATTTGATTCGCAATGGTTACAAGACACGTTACCCTAACATTGAAACGCGTGTGCAGTGATTGCGATGTGTGATGGGCGGGGTACTTTCTGGATATCATTCCTGCTCGGACCATGACGCGGGCAGTCAGGCGTCCACCCGCTGCTACGGGATAAGTTGGAGCCGAAGATTCTCCCGAGCTGATTAGATGTGGGCATGCACAGCCTGAAGGATGCACGCCTCATTGTGGCTTGGGAGTGCGTCAATTCGTGGGTCCTGCCGTCGAAGTTTAACCGCTGCTGGGGTTTGTTTGTCAACGGGATTACTTCGTGATAAGCACTGGATGCCGCAGATGGCTGATTTTTAAGCTCGCAGTCGAATGTGATCAAGCATATATGTATCTGGAAGACTTGATTGGCGGCACCCTGGGTATCTGGTGACTGCGTGTACGTACACACACAATGAGCAAGCCCACGCTTAGTATTGGCTCTTGGCACGATGAACTGACGGTCGGTTGCGCTAGTCCAAGAGAGGACTGGGTTCATCGCCTAAAGAAGATCCCTGCCAGCAAAATGCTGATCACTGAACTTTGACAGTTGGGCGCAGCACAGTCGCACATTCGACACGAGAAAGCCTTGCAACAAGCCGATACATATCTTCGACCTGGAATCTCGATCCATCTGACGGGCAGGATGGCTGACCCGAGCTCAAGCACAAAGAATGCATCAAGTGCCGAGTCCGAGGCTAGCAATACTATGGCAACAGCAGCATCGACACACGACCAAGAAAGCCAGGCCGAGGGCTCGTCATCTTCAGCCTCTCGTCAGGTATCACCGACGGCTTGTGCTCAATGCGGCAAATCGCCAGACTCGCTCAAGCAATGCATCAAGTGCCACAGCGTAGCGTATTGCAACAAAGAGTGCCAAAAGGCACACTTCAAAGCGCACAAAAAGGCGTGCCCCATTCTGGCGCAAGAGTATGTAAAATTGCACGAGCCCAAGATGGCGAGTCGGGCAAGTGGAGCAGCCAAGGGAGGGACGCGCGAGAGAGGGCTGCAGAAGTGGCAGGTGAGTGTGATTGTGCGTATGTAAGAGAAACGAGAAAAGACGGCTAACCGTGTAGCAGTTTGACACCTAAGCGTTTTTCCTTTGAATTTTTTTCCTTGCATGGCGACATGATGGGAAACGGGAGGTGGGGGCGGGCGCAAGGACGAGAAAGGAACATGGCAAAGCGGCCAGCCACCAAATGGCATGGAGGGTACTACAAATCAAAGGCGTCGCTTGTGGATGAAATGCATGGGAAATTTACGTGTTGCCTTGCAGTAATTGGGACGTGCCAGGCCGTTATCACATGGGCCAACGGTACGACTTGGCCAAACGTCTTTTTTTTTCTCTCTTGCTATTGCCGAGTGAAGTGCAGGGTGGGAATCGCTTAGTGAGTTTGGTAGGGCTCCCAGGTGGTGCCACGGCGGCTGACGCGCAGCAGGCTGATCGGCCGCACGTTGGGCCGCGCAGTAATTGGGGTTTCATAAGTGCCAGGGCCTGAACCTTGTAGGAGGGAGCGTGGCCGAGGGGAGGATGGACAGACCATGAGGCATTTGACGATGGATTGAGCAGCGCGGAAAGGTGTTGTTGTAACGAGGCAAAAGCAACGAAGTGACGAGGACAAAGCATGGCGTCGCTTAATCCGGGCTAGGGGGGCAGGACATGTCGATGGGCATTCTAGACTCGCATGGCCTCTTTCCCAAAGCAGCGTCAGGCGTATGGCGGGGGCTGCGATGGGCATGGCAGCTGTCTTGGGCGTGAACGGACATGATACTATACTGAGTTGAGCGACGAGATAGAGGACGAGGAGGAGAGCATGAGAGCAGTGAAGGAGGATGCGGCGGTTCGAGGCTAGTCGTGTGAGGTGCAGCTGCGGGCATGCATGCGATGGTGCAGCAACAGACGCGCTAGTCCGCTTGGGGACGTACAGCAAACTATGGACCTACATGTATGTACGTACCCAAGTGCCTCCGGGCGAACGGCGCGGTGCAAAGAGAGAGAGAGAGGGCTAGCACAGCACATCGAGGCCAAAGTTCAGCCCAAAACTAGGCTGACACGAGGGCGGGCAAGCAATTCTTGTATCAATTGGGCCCGTGGCCATGTGCTGTGTGCTGTGTGGTCGTGTGTGGTGTACCGAGTCGGCGTGCTTTTGCGGGCGTGTGGTCTAGAACGCTGCTGCAACGCTGGGCTGCAAATGCACTAGCTGGCATCAACTGCAGCGGCGCAAAGCACCGGAAAGTTGATCCGTGGCGGCTATCTACCTACTATTGCTTTGCTTTGCTGTGTTGTGTTGTGCTGTGCTGCTTATGCTGCTACTCCTACTGCTGTTGCTGCGCCCTTCCGCGCCCTAGTCACAGCACCAGTACCACCACCACCACCACAACCAACGGCTTCTTCCGCTCCCTTTCTTATCTCCACCCATTCACTCACCATCGTCGTCGTCTTCTTCCTCTTCCTCGCCGCTACCTCTGCTGCTGCTGCTGCTGCTGCTGCTGCCACCGTCGACCGACATCCACGGCCACACTGCTACTGCCTACCCACCAGGCGGCCGTTTATTGCCGCCCCGCAGCACCACAGCTAGAGCGTTTGGTTCCTGGACGCCAGATCTCGCCAGCCACGTCTCCGTGCGCCTGTCTCTCCCGCCTGCCCAGCATAGCCTGACTGGACTGTGACTGGATTGGACTGGACTGGACTCTGCTGCATCCATCCCTTCTCGTCATCGTCTGCCATGACTGACGTCCCCAATCCTCCGGCCCATGTCGTCGACCAGCTCCATGCTGCCACCAACCATCAACTCTCCCCCCACGAACCCCTTGAGCCTTCCACTCCACTCACTCCCGACCAAGGCGTACAGGCGGGTCCTAGCCCCGGCTTCTTGGTTCCTTCCGACTTGTCGTCGCTGCTCGACGTTTCCCTACCGCAGCCCTTCCCGCTGCCTTCCGCCTTACCCCAGCCTCTCACCACGCCCATCACAGAAGACCGGCCACATGTCGATCTGACCCTTAACCTGCCTCCAGGTTGTACCACCAGTAGTCTTTCGCTTCCTCCGCCAACAGCAGCCAGATCAAAGCACAATTTGCGTCTGCCCTCGTTCCACGCCCTCGGCATAGCCGCGCCCCACCCTGATCGTATTCTGGCCCAGCCTGATCTGCCCTTCTCCCCGCTAGGCGCGGGGCCACTATCAAAGCCAGAAGATCCTCTCCATGCTCTCAGCCCATTGCCTCACAACTTGACTCTCACAGACGCCGCCCTAAACACCCCCCTTACCAGTCCGAAGGCTGTCGCTTCCCACGTGGGTCCTTCACTCTCCACCCACACCCCTCCTTCGGACTCGGATCCGGCCACCATCAATTGGGGCTCCTTTATGAATACACGCACTGCTGGATTGGGCTCGCCTCCAAACTCAGATCCCGGTCTTTCTCCCAGTCCAAACATACCTGCTAATCAATCCGCTCCCCCACAAGCCCAGATCATTGTGCCCACGCACAACCCACCCACCAACGACGTATTGGGAATGGCAACGTGGATCGAAATGGCAAAAAGTACCATTAGTAAGTATACCCCTTCTCATTTTCCTTCTTTCTTTCTCTTTCTCTTTCTCTCACTCTCCCTTCGTCATACTGACTATCATTTCAAGTACATGAGTCTGGATGTCTAGGCTTGGACTCGGTCAAGATCCTGTCCCATGCCCTTCCTTGTCCTTCAACAACAGGTCATGTGTTTGGCGACGTCATTTCTTCCATTCACGACGCATCTTCAACACATACTGCGTGGATCAATGTATTCCATGCTCTGCCAGGACGCTATACCCTCCTTGACTTGCCAAAGTCACCACCTTCAACCCCAGGTCCCGCTGTGGGAGGAGACTCTTACTTCACCAGTAAAATATTTGACAGTGCAGTCGCCATACCAGACTACCAACTAGACTCGAAGCTGTTACCACCATCTCCCCGGCCTGTAGTTCCCCCGGGTAGCATCAACATATCAATCGTTGAGAGATATATTCCCCCCACCAATACAAATGAGTTCTCTGAAATGTTCACATTCCAGGGCAGATCTCTGCTGTACGACCGCTTAATCGAACTTTCTAGCGACAACGGCATCTTGCTCTTCATTTACCCAACCAAAGCCGGCGCAAAAACTTTTATGAGACAGTACCTTGGTCCCATTCTGGATCCTCTGTTACGCACAGTAACGGTAGTACACGAACTTCACTCAGAGCTTGGAAGAGATATAGGCCAGATGAGCTCGGTCAACTACCTTGACGATTACGACCATCTCGAAGCCCAGGTCCGCAAATTTTGCCAGGCAATGGGCGAGCGATATACAAGAGCCGACAAAAGAGCAATCTACCAAGTCATACACGCAGCAAAAGAAGAAGTTTTACTAGAACGATCGGCTTGGGCAGATGATTGGTGGATCAAACAAGAGAAGCCTCGTGTGCGAGACGTCGTCATGAAGTACTTCAACAAATCAAAAAAGCTCCCCATGGGCGAAATGAGCGCCGCCACACTCATCCAGCACGTCCTCGATGGCGTATCAAAACGAGAATACCAAGACGTACCGCCGACCAAAGGCGTCGAAGTGGGCATCTTCATTGTCAAAAAAACAAAGGCTGCGGATGCAGCCGAGCAATAACACCTATAGTCAGGGGCCTACGCGAGGTCCAAAGAAAAAGGACGAGGGCCAACCGGAAGACAGCCGGCGAGGGCATTGAAGCCCAAAGATCTCTGAATTTCCTTGTATGACATTGCGAGTACCCCATTCTCCGCATAGCATTGCGCGGCGTTAGCAGCATTCGAGACCTGTCTGGAACAGTACAAAAGCCAAAGACATAATATTAATATCCCGTGACGACTTCGCACACAAGAATATAGCAACGTTTCACGACACCCATCTCAAATCTTGTTTTGTTTTCTTTTTCCACATCAGAGTAAAGAGTCTTGAAATTCCCGTCATGATGTGCACAAGGAGAACTTCGTGCTTATGCATTCTTTTCCTGCCAGCGGAACTGCTAGACATGCCAAGCCCTTAGCGCGAAAATCTGCCCTTTCCTAACCTTTTCCCTCTGACTGTCACGGGTCACACGCAATACCATGTAGTCCTTTTGAAGCTAGCCGATAGCCCTCAATACCAGAAAGCACCATAGACTTGTCTAGAAATTCTTTCTTCTGATATCACGTGCACATTTGTCTTCATCAAGCGGGTACGTGCCATCTCCCATCTGCCCACGCGTTTGCTGGCTGCGGCTTGGCGCCATCTATTCACCACGCATGTACATGACAATGGCTATTGAAAATGTGGAGACCACCAGGTCACAATAGCAGAGGATTTCCAAGGCGCATGGCACCCTCCGCCTACAATTTTGTCGTCCAAACCATTCGACAACCCCATATAACAAAACTAACTCATACATCACAGCGCACTCCAGAGATCTCGTGACCTATTCATCTAGACAGCAATCCTCTGCTTTGAAAGAGGGTCCAACCCACCATTGGCACCATGCACGTAAGTTTGGTTCCTCAAAAACCACCAAATTTGACAAAACCGTTCATACCAAGTCGTTAGATCAAAACCCCCCAATCCGCCCTCCTCACCAACCACGAGGTCCTCTTGCACCTCCTAACCGAAGAAGCCGAATACACCGGCACAGACTCAACAGGCCGGGAGCGTAAGAAGCCCTCTGGCCTCAACCACGTCCTGCGCGATGGCCTCGCCTACCTGCAAACTCCAGACTACACAACATCCGCGCTGGTCGCCGCTCATCCAAACCGCCCAATGACCCTGTACAAAGGCCCCAACAGCTTGTTTCGAGCCCTTGCGCCAAATTACCGTTTGAACAAGGCCGAATATCTGCAAATCTACAACTTGAGACCGATTACGCAGGTTATGCTTGAGTTGGTGGTCGAAGAGGTAAATAATCTCCTTTTTTTATTCGTCCTTGTCTTCTTTTTTCCTCTGCCTATTATCCGCTCTATTGTTCTGATCATGTTAAAAAAAAGACACTGATGAACTGTATAACCAGGCTGGCTCCCGCTTCACAGAAGACGAACTACACGACATGCTGGCCATCATACAGCAAGTCTTTGACGAGGAAGAGGCGCAGATCCCCCAGGGCGCAGAAGACATGGAGATGCCCAAGATAGCGAATAAGCTGCTGGGTGCCGCGACTAAGAAGAAGAGAAAGGTCAAGCGCAAAGTTTGAATCGTATGTGTATGAGAGAAAGAGAAAGAAGAGGAGATGAGAAAAGTCCATTTTTAACCACCCCCCAAAAAAAGACGAAGCATTCAATAAATGGAAGAGAAAATTCACGGCATGTACTCGAACCATTAGAGACGTTGTTTTTACTTTAGGAAAGCGGTGCGTGGCGGGTAGAGTACATAGACCAACTCAACATTTCTAACCTAACTATAACAACACCCTGTCAAGTCCAAAAAATCCCCCTCCCCCACAGATACTGCCTTCACAGAAACTCATGTCCAAAAACAAATCAAAATAAAACAGGCATCAAACTTTATTTCTATCTTTTTTCTGTTCTGCTCTTTCCGACAAGAAAACATCAACAACAACATGTAATTTGTATGCTAACCAGCTGGGCGGGTATCCATATCCACCGCGTCGTGTCGCATCGCATTGCCATCCCCACATCATGCAACATGGAGAGAAAAAAAAGGTAAGAGACATAACTACACAAGTTTTTAAGAAAAAGAAGATGCCCCAGAGAGAGGATAGTAAAAACCCCGGAATTGCGCCCACTCGCCCAAAACAATGAACAAGCTCAAAACCCGTTGAACAGAAACGCCATGGTGCCCATCGTCCCTCCCTCCGTTTTTAAGTGTCAGGAGAACAAATGGCTACTGGTAACAAAGACACAATGGCCACTTTTCTCTATCTCACCCCCAGTCATGGCGCATCTAATCCTTGCTCTTCTTCTTTTTCTTCTTCTCGGCCTTGTCCTCGCCGTCGTCTGCTTTCCGCTTCTTGCTGTCCTTGCTCTCCTTCTTTGCCTCCTTGGCTGCCTTCTTCGCCGCCTTGGCCTCACGCTTTGCGGCCCGCTCCGCTTTTCGTGCCTTCTTGGCCTCCTTCTCTGCCTTCTTGGATGCCTTGTCGCCCTTGCCAGCCGCCTTCTCTTCCACCTCAGAGTCTGACCCTGAAGCGCCGTCGGCATCGGCCATGCTCTCGTCGCCATCGCTGTCAACCTCTTGTACCAGCTTCTTAGGTGTGCCATTGGTCTTGGTCGACTTGGCCTTGGGCGCGTCAGCAGCAGGCTCGTCGCCAGTCAGACCATCGGCGTCTGGGTTGTACTTCCGAGCCTCCTTGACTTCCCACTTCTTCTGTCCACCAAGCGCTGTCTGGTTAGCGTTGGCCAAGCTCTTCAGTGGCTTGCCCTCAAGTGCGCGCAGTCTCCTCTCAATGGTCAGGCGTGCCTCGCGACCAACCTGGGACTTTTCTTCTTCAGTAGGCTCCTTGGATGTGTCCTCGGACGAGACGCCCCAGGTGCTGAGGGCGTCGACACGCAGACCCAAGGCGGACTTCGCAGCAAGCATACGAGCAATCTTTCCCTTGTTCTTTCCGGTTGCTTGGCCGATAAGAGATGCGTGGTAGATAAGCTAATAGTGTTAATGAAAAATACATAGCGTTACAGTGAGAACCAAATACTTACACCGTACTTGGGTGTGTCGTGCTTCGTCTTGAGAGCGCGGAACAGGGCCTTCTCGGCACCAAGAATTTGGATGGTGGAACCAGGCGATTTGGCGAGGTTCATCAGAGATCCAGCGTGTGCGATCAGGCGCGCGCCAACAAGCTCACCAACAAGAGCAGTCAGGTTAGGAGCAAGAGCCTGCATACGGTTGGACAGGTAGTTGCCGAGGTTTTGACGGTGCTCGGTCAGGTCGATAACCTGCTCAGCGAGCGCAGAGGTGGTTTCCAAGTCCTCTTCTGTGATTTCGGTACCCATGGAAATTTCCGCAGCAGCCTTGACAGCCGCCTGAATTCAAAGTCAGCAATTGGGACTGCGATGAGAGCGCCAACAAACTCACCTCAATTTCTTCAGGCAAGATGTCTGAGAGATCGCTCTGGCGAGCGTTGGTGCGGAAGCCCATCTTCAGAACGACACGAGCTGCAGAGATTAGCAAAACATTGACCCAAAAATTATTAGAGACTTACAGTAGGCCAGATTGTCGTTGAGGATCTTGGCAAGCTCTGGGAAATGCCAGCCGTACCATTCCTTGACTCGCATGGCGTAAGTGTTGAGCTGCTTGTCCAGGACATCGAGCGAAGCAATGCTCTGAATGATCATGGTGTCAACCTTGTCGGGGGAGAATCGCAGCTTGTGTCGCGACAAGGAGTGGGCAAGACCCAGACGAGTTGCGGCTTCCTCCGAAGGAAGCAGGTCGGGCAGGAGCGAAGTCAGGTTCTCGCGGATGGCACGGAATACATCCTGTGTGGACGAATCTGAGACGGTCTTAAGGGAGAGACCTGGGAGTTGAGCAATCGCATTGGAGAGCTTGGGGTCGGCAACGGCCACTTGAATCATGTCAGCCTACATATCCTGCACAAAAATGCTCGTGGAGTGGCGTACAAGTAGCCTTGGTCTCGTCCTTCAATTCGTTCAACAGCGACGACAGCATGGGTGTGACCTTGCCATCGTGGAGAGCGGCGGCCTGCTCAAGCGCATCGACGGCGCTGCCAAACTTGGCAAACTTCTTCAGCTTGAGCTGCTCGGCGATGCTCGAGGAGTCCTTGGAGTCTCCGCCCAAGAGCTTCTTGTCCTTGGACTTGAGAAGGACATAGCCGGCCGATGTTTCCGAGAGAATGAAAAGACCCATTGTGCGAGTAGGCGGGCAAGAGAGAGGGGTCCGGTGGAATTCGCGATTCGCGGAGCGCAACTGCCCTGGGTGGTGGATTTGGACGGAGTGTGCGAAGTCGCGATGGGGTTTGTCGCAAGCTCTGGACGTGCAGATTCCCAGCTCGAACTTTTTCCTGAGCTCGGACCACCCTAACTGCGCTAGGCCCAGACAGTGCAAGCCCGCTTTCGCTGCGACAGAGCCAACCACCAACTACGTACTATACCTGCACTGTTTCCCTCCCTTCGGCCATGTCGTCCGGCGGCGAACGCAAAGTCCCGGGCTCCCTCAGCCGCAGCACAAGAGGGACCACCCCGCGTCTTGCCGACCTCGGAGAGTCTCCACGAACACCCATCCTTCGCTCCATCTCGTCCACGTTTGGCTCTCCCGGTGGCTCATACCGCACCGAGGACGAGTACGTAGTCATTGAAGTCGGCTCACGCTTCGTGCGTGGTGGTTTCCCTGCAGAAAGTGCTCCGCGATGCACCCTTGCATTTGGCCCCGAGAATCAGCGGAGGGTGGGCGACTACAGGCAGTGGGACCCCGAATACGCACAGAAGAGACCAAAGCGGAACGAAGATGAGGAATGGGGGGAGCAACATGAGCTCTATCGTCTGGACCTGAGCAAACTCGACCTGGGCTTTGTCGAAGACAAGTTTGAAAGGGCCATGCGTGAGGCGTACACCAAGTATTTCTTGCTCGACACCAAGCCCCGCCGTGTGTTGCTCGCCATGCCACCTCGGATGCCGCATGCTCTGATGTCTACCTTTATGGACGTGCTCTTCACCAGCTTCCAGGCCCCAAGTATCACCCTAATGTCCACTCCAGTGCTATCGGCTGTAGCGGCGGGGCTGCGATCAGCTTTGGTTGTGGATATCGGCTGGGCAGAAACAGTAGTCACTGCGGTATATGAGTATCGCGAAGTGTCTGAAAGACGTAGCATACGAGCAGGCAAAATGCTTAGTCAAGAGATGGCTAAGCTGCTGAACACCGAACTAGACAATGCTGAGCCCGGCGCACCAAAGGCAGACGTGTCGTTTGAAGAAGCCGAAGAGGTTCTCACCCGTGTTGGATGGTGCAAACCCACTGCCAGATCGAACCGAAGAACCGTCTACTTCCCCGCACGCGAAGCACCTGTTCTCGAAGAATTCGAAGACGCCGTCGAGTCACCACCGCCCACCATTACAATCCCCTTTCCAAAACATACCCCGCCCACCGACCTTACAATCTCTTTTGCAGCACTTGCCAAGCCTGCGGACACTGCTCTCTTTGCACCCGACATGTCTATGAGCGAATTCGACGATGAAGACCTACCGTTGCACCACCTCATATATCGCACCTTAGTGCAGCTCCCTATAGACGTCCGTCGATTATGCATGTCACGCATACTCATCACAGGCGGTGTGTCAAACCTTCCCGGCATCAAGACTCGTATCTTGAAAGAGTTGGATGCATTGGTGCAAGCAAAGG
This sequence comes from Curvularia verruculosa, assembly GCA_036172615.1. Classification (NCBI taxonomy): domain Eukaryota; kingdom Fungi; phylum Ascomycota; class Dothideomycetes; order Pleosporales; family Pleosporaceae; genus Curvularia; species Curvularia verruculosa. The sequence goes on along the minus strand of JAWDHC010000033.1, from coordinate 47,106 downwards.
GCTGGGATCCCGTCAAGAGCTACGGGAAAGCAAGTGCTCGCCGAGAAGAGAAGTTACGCAATCATCGGGAAAACATAGAGACGTACCATAAAGAAGGCAACGATACTGTGGCGTCTTCTCTGGATCCGGATGACCCTGTCCAAACTGTGCCAGCAGCGTTCCAGTCGCCTGAACAAGATGCTATAGACACTAAGTTGGCACAAATGGCCCTTCGCAATGGCCCACCATCTTCAAGTTTAGTTGGCGGTGTTGTTAGAGGCGTTGAAACGTTAGGTGCATGGGTGGGTGCAAGCCTTGTTGCTCAGCAGCGCATCAAGGGCATCGTCGAGGTCGAGCGTGAGAGATACCTGAAAGATGGTTTGCAAGGCGCATCTCGCGAAAAGGAAGTCTCGGTCATTGCCCAGCGCCAGAGCATGGGTCCTGGATTGACTAACAAGGGCGGCGAAAGGGCTAGCTGGACGCTTGGAGTGTGGGCATAGGTTTCAGCTGTGCGTAGATTGCGCAAAACTTTTTATCTACTTATGAATAGCGTTGATACCCATTCTAGTTATGTCATTGCCTCATCGTCACACTGTTTCGTTGTTATACCAACTGTCCAAATCTATGTTCCATCTTTAATTTCCAGGTTAGCAGGCCGACAACAAAGGGCTCAAACTACAATATCCGCAGAGTGTGGAGAAAATAAGGATCTAAACTGATAATAAATCCTGTATATCCTTTGTTGTAAATCCAGGTATGGCCTTCCTTCCCATATGATTCGTCCACCTCTATTGTTCAGGCTGTCTCTGTGACTACCGTTATTGGCTGGACGTGGCCGCTTGACTTTATGACGCAGGCCGAGTGCACTCCAGCCTTTCTACCCCACCAATATCCTTCAATAATGTTCAGCTCCCTAACATACGAATTCTGGGATGAAAACATGTTGTTATACGTATACCTCGCTTTTTCTTTTAAAAAAAAACATGATTCTGCTTTTCAGCAGCTCATTCCATCGGTATGCAAGGTTGCCGTCAGTAAATGAGCATATAACCACATCCACATTTACTCGACAACTCATCAGTATGGCATTGCGTACTTGTGTGCGTCCTGAACTGGTTTCATGTCTAAAGATGGTATTTGTCTACAAGGCAACTATGTCGTTTCATCCTATAGTGACCTCTCAACGTATGAAACTCTGCACCCTCCAAGAAACAAGGTGACTTCAGGCAAAAAGGCAAACGTACAACGCAGCAAGCCTGCAAGTCTGCAAGTCTGCAAGTCTGCAAGTCCGCAAGTCCGCAACTCAGCATGTTGGCAAGCCCGCATTTATGCAAGCCAATCTCATGCTAAGCGATGTACGCACCAATCGCAATCGACTTTATCTGTCTTTAAGAGCCTTGATGACCCCCAAGGAAAAGGTCCTTCTGTCTATCAAGGGACTTCCTCACTGTGTTCCCGAAGCTTGCATTGCCATGGTCCCCCCAATGAAGCGAAGTCCTTCGGCCCCCGATGAGCTTAGCGCCTCGACACATACTGGAATAGTCCTTCAGACTGCTACTTTAGCCGTCACACAAGATGCAACTTTAGCTGCCACTTTAGATGCCACTTTAGATGCCACTTTAGATGCCACTTTAGATGCCACTCAAGGTGCCACTCAAGGTGCCACTCACAGTATCGATCAAGACGCCTTTCAAGATTTCAATCACGCTGTTGTATTCGGAGAGCAGCCGTTGCAGTATTTTGCCCAAAATTACCCTCCAAACGTAAGTGACAACCCATCACCGATATATACTATCACATTGGCATTTTCACCCCGTACTGAGCAACTATTGCAGGATTTCAATCAGGCACTTTCATGTTTACAAAATGGTATCGGATTGTGGTGTCTAGAGAGAATATGGCCCGGTATATGTGGAGATCTCTGGCTGTTTGACTTGCTCTATCCCGGCACTTTCACGAAACCCATATCCAAATCAATTATCGCCATGACTTCGGGCACGAACACCGATATGCGCAGGTTTGAATGCCCTGTCTTCGTTGCAGAAGCTCGAAATGGTTGGCCTCGAACGTGTAATAACGTCAAGAGTAAAAACATGGCAGAGTTGCGGCGCCACTTGACAGACCGGCCAGGCCGGGGTTATTTGCCCCAGTTATCGTTTTTGAAACTCTGTCGCACTTGCAACAATGACTTCATCGACAAAGAAGTTTACGAATCTCAGCATGGCTATCAAGGAGAGCTCTGCAACAACCGCCAAGTCGGACGCAGAAAATCCAATGCACAAGTACAGTGGGAGTTACTGTACCACCAAGTGGAAGTAGCAATGTCTTCGCAGCACGTCTCGACACGTAAAGCATCCTTCCTATCTACATTCTACGGAGATAGTGTTGACATTGATACCACAGGGCATAATGAAAATGACTCCACCCTACCAGGACCTAGTGCCGAACTCCCGGTCCCATCAATGCCAGGCGGTAATTTGGGAGAGCCTCCTGCCGATCGCCCTATACTCCATAAGCAAGTCGAGGCTAAACCTTACGACACACCCTATGAACTCATCGTCGAGTCAGATTCTGATGAAGGCGAACCAAACATAGAGCCAGAACATGTGAGTATGAGCTGTGTAGAATAAAATTCATGTCTGATTAATATTATTAGTAGACTTCGTGGCTTGGGTACAATAGGCTTAATGAGACCCTTGTATCACAAGCAAGGCCTGAAATTGAATATACCCAGTCAGATATAAGTCAAGCAACTTGGCATTTCCCATTCACCCACAGCTCTGAACCAAAATCACCCCTCATATCGGATACAACCCCGTCTTGCAAACACAGTTCTATTTCAGAAAATGAGCCTTTGGATCGTGCCAAAAGGGTTTGGTCTCCGCAATCCACAAATCTTCCACTGAATGACGCTGAGTCGAGGAGGAGGTCGTGGTCATATTTTGATGAGATCTGTTCATCTGTGAATTATGAAAAACAACCATTCGAAGACATCCAATCACCGGATCGGACATTTACCCACCGCGATCGAGACGATTTCCCCTACTTGAGACACAACCCATTACCAGATTGTTTGGACCCCGAGAAGAGCGACAGAACAAGAGTCTATAGAGGATATTCAAGTCCGACAATGGACTCTCCACTGAATGAGCGTCTTGAAGTTTGTTCTGCTCCATCATTAAGGAATGAAAGACATCAGGATATTAATTGCCTACAACAAGGTAGCCACTTACCCCTGCCTATGCAGCGGCAAGTGACTTCTTCTAGCACTGTGTCTGATAGTGTCCCAGATGTCTTAACATGCACTGTGGGATCCTGTTCAGCGACCTTCTCTGGAACTTTCCGAGCAGGAAACAAAAGAAGACATATGAAAGCACAGCACAACAAAGAACCAGAGACGGTGGTGTGCAAGCTTTGCAGTAAATCTTTTCGCCGATCAGATGCTCTTCTGAAGCATTCGAGGAAACGTCATCCTAACTGTTAGTTCATAGTATATAGAGCGAAAAATTACTAGAGTAGCTCGCTAGTAATTTGTTTAGTCTAAATAAGATTGTCTGCCGCCCATTACCCCTATCAAAATCCGTGCTGTACTTGAACCGGCAGGTAACTCTAACACTGATACTCTGGACGTATTGCATTCGGAAGGAACCAGTCTTAGGCTAACGTTAAAACAATTATAAGTGAATTTCTTCCCTGAGGTCATGAAGGCAAGGGTGCTGTTCTCTGTTCAGTCTGTTCAGCCTTCTCTGCAGAATTAGGAGATCAAATGCAGCTGTTGTCACTTTGTTTTCTGTGGTAAATATGCAAGAGGGAATATAAGAAGACACAGGAGGCAGGTACACACAGAGGTGATGAAGATTGTCTCTTGTCGTGCATGCAAAAGCGTTTTCCGTCGAACTGATGCTCTGCTCAAGGATAAAAGGAAACGCGATCCAGATATTTTTTTCAAGCGACCCCGAAACGAGAAGCTCTACTAACCCAGAAACAGAGGGCCACTAGTTTCATTTGTATTTTTAAGGGTGTACACTGAAGGCGGTGGAAGTTAACTGCTTTAGCATTAAGCGGACGAATCCCAGATTTGTAAAATACTTTTCTTACTGTATTTGTAGTCATATAAGTTACACATGGCATTTGCGGGAACACAACTGAAAACCCAATCAATCGATTTAATCACCACAGTTTGCTCTGCTCTCGAATATGTCGAAATGGATTTTCTGAGGCTAATTATATCGCAATTGGTTAGCAATTTGGCGCCGCAATATGGTTCATCCAATTAGATGTCAGTCATGTACTAGATCCATAAATCTTTCGACAACATCAGTAAGAGTATCATGGAAACCAATAGTGAGTAAGAAATCGATTCTCAACAATTGCAAAGAGATCTGGTTTCACTACAGAAATTTCGAGATCCAAGGCTAGGACGCGAAGGGCATGACGAAAAGTTGCAAAAGTCCAGTTGTGGACTCAGTTCTCACATGTCATCACCACCCTACCATCGCAGCACACGACCAGCACGGCAACACTACCCACTGGCTGCATGAAACGACCCAGGTTCTCCCCGCTATATAAGCCCACTCATACATGACCTACAATGCTTTTCCTTATTATGCAAAAGATCGCACGCTTTCGGCCCGCTGTTATGAGGTCGGTCTGACATCATCCCCAGGGTCCCACCATTTGCATCATTATGTGCATCATCGCGCTCTCCAGCCAAGGCAGATCGATACATCTGCTGTTTATAAAGATTACCGCTGGAAATCCTCTCTTCTCCATCTCATCATATACACCAAACAACTTTTTGATACCCTCCAACTAAACACGCCTTATACAACTCCACTAGGGACTTGATCAACCCATTTCAAAAGATATACATACAACCAGAAGCCGAAACCATGTCCGACGCGTACAAAAACACCAACCTCAACGAGCTCGCTCAGCAGGCAGAGCGTGATCTCAACAGCCACGGTGCTAAGCACGGCCACGCCCACGGCGACTCGAGTGCGTTTCCCTTCTCTCTCTCCTCTTGCAACCCCCGAAATGCCCAACTAACGTAGCCCATCTCAGCCACTGAATCCGGCGTCGACACCAGCGTAGAACGCAACTTCCCCGGCGCCCAAGTCAAGTACGGAAGCACAGCTACTGGGCGGGAGATCCCGCTCGACGAAGGCGGCTCCATCAAGGCGAACGGTCAGGTGACGAAGGATGCTGACTTCGCACATGGAGGCGTAGGTGCGCCTGAGGCGCGGGATCAGGCGTTTTTGGAGAGGCATGGTGGGGATGACAGTGTGAGGGGAAATGTGAGGAACTAAGTTTGTGTATGATGAAGTTACGATATTGTGTATGATATGAAAGATTTCTTGATTTGAAAGGGGATGTGAGATGAGAAAGACACGACAAGTGAGTTTTTTTGTGCTATGATGCATATGTGTATGTGTGTTTAGAAGAAATGAACATGTCGTGTGTCAACAACGGGCGATATATGCCCTCGACACCAACAACATCAAGACTTGGAACAAGCAAAAGAAGAAAAAAGTACCCGACATAAAACACGATATATTCATCTCTTTCCTTCGCTACTATTCACACTCACTCCCCTTAGCACCACGAAGAAGAGAAAAGCGCGCACCACAAAACAAAACTCGTCATCTCTCGTTAAATAAAGAAAGAAAAAGGGTCATGAAGCGCTTGCTGATCATGAAATCTGCCTCGAGACATCCCCATACACACACGCTCTCTCCGTCAGTGTATGCATCTGTCTCCATCTCTCTCTCTCTCTATCATGCTAAACAACGTACCGTGTGAGCGAAAACGACAGAATTGCATCCTCCACTTTCTCCACTTTCCTTTGCGCTGGCTTGCTATATAAACAAAAGCAAACTAAAACATGATATCATGCTGCAACCAAAGCAGGGCGAAAAAAAAAATTATGTTCAAGTGAATGAACGAACAATAGTAAACAAAAAACGATCGAGACCACGTATAATCATCGTAACTGAAGTTTGAAAAAAAAAGCTTTCGTGAGAAACCTTTTTTCTTTCTTTGGATCACCATCCGAGTTCATTTCCACCCTTTTTTCCATTAAGCTTTTTCCTTCTCTTCTTTCTTCTCCCCAAACATGTTCAAGTCGAAAAAAACCTTTTTGCCATGTTTCTCCTCTCTATATTAGCGTCTTTGGGTAGCACAAGAATCGTGGAGCATGTTTTGCCATTCTGGTGGCCATCGCTTGTGACTCGTGGCATTCAATCACATCAGGTATTGAGTGAGTAACATGCCAGGCTTCAGATGATTCGCCTAGAAAATCTCCGAGTCGAGACTGCTGCGGTAGCTCTCGAGAGACTCTTCATCATCTGTTCATACATATCAGCACTGTCATCTTCATCATTGATCTACATGCAAAGCATACCAGCAATGGGCTTCCTTCGGACAACGGTATCCGAATGCTGCAGCGGGCTGCTGGGCTGTGGGCTCTTGCTACCCATGGCCCTAGGACCGGTGATCTTGCGCTGGGGTGCGCTCAACTCACTCATGGTGCGAAGGCTCGAAGTGCTCGCGCGAGACGAAGCGGTAGGTGTCATCTTTGCGTAATGTTAGCATACATCTCTCTACGGAGACGTGCAGGCTCAACTTACGCGATGGCCCCTATCAGTCTCAAGCGAATAGCGCACCTCGGCAATAGGCGCAAGCGGCGTCAAAGCACCTTGGCTGCCAAACTCATTTGGCGAGCTGTACATTTGCCTCGTCTGGCCAAAGCCAGCAAGTGTCTGGGGTGGAGGCACGAGTGGCCCATCATCCATGACCTTGGGTGGGCGAGGTGGACCCGCTTGGTGCTCCGAGGCTTGGCTGTAGCTGCCATCAGAGGAGATTGGGGAAAGGTTGCTGGCGTGAGGAGCCGACATGCCAGAGAGGCGGTTGCGAGCAAGCGAAGGCATGCTGCCCCACTGGTCAAAGTCGGGAGAACCCACACTCAGGCGCATGGGCTGGAAGATTTGCGCCTGTGTCTCCAGGTTGTTCTGGTGGCGGCCAGTAGGACCAGGCCGTGGCTGAGGGTGCTGCAGGTTCAACGAGTTGCGATGAGCCTGGTATTTAGGGTCTTCCATCTCATAAGGGCTGTCTTCTGGAATGAGAGGCGACGGAGACCGAACAGAGCGAATGGAGCCCTGGTCGTCTCGGGCAAGAGACGTGTTGGAGCGAAGCCTGTCGTCGGCATGCTGCTCGTAGGGTTCTTCCTCGTCATAGTAGTCATCCTGCGAGGACGACCTGGAGTGGACCGAATGAGTCGAGTAAGGTCGCTTGTCTCCAGATCCGCTGTGGCGTGGCAGGCTTTCGGGATTGGTCGAGGCAGTTGTCTTGGACCATCGCGAAATCTTGGGGATTCCAAAGATTGATGAGGAGTTGGACTTGTGTTTGCGCTTTGGTGTATCGTCCTGACTCTGCGTCGAATCCCGCGCGGCCCTCGAGGCTTGTGGCGGTGTTCCCAAGGATGCGCGTTTCTCTTGGAAAGCTTCTTGTGTGGGTGTCGTCATTCGCTCCGTGTTCTCGTATCCAGGACTACGTTCCTCGTATTCCTCATCGCTCTCCTCCCGCACAGTGCTGATACGGGTCGTTGGGACAACGTCGTAACCAGAGTGGAGATCTTGGACGCGTCGTGATTGGGAAGGAATGGAGAAATAGCCAGACTGGTTTGGCGAAGACGCAGTGTTGGCACGACCTTCTGGCTCGTAACCTGCATCGCCGCTTGCTCGACGGTTTTCGAACGAGGTCATGCTGTTTGTTCGAGCTTGTTGCTGGTCCAGGTTGAGCTGATTGACTTGCTTCAAGCCCTCGACTTCGCTAAGCAACTGAACAAGCATCGACTCGATGTGCTTGATGTCGCCGTCTCCTTTGCCAGCGCTCAGGCCCTTGAGAGCACGCCTGAAGACACTCTTCTTCTTGGTCTCAATCTCCTCCTCAGACTGGTTGCGGTTGACACGGGGCGGTGTGAGTGGCTGTGGACGAGGGCCACCCAAAATTCTCTGCTCGGCAAGATTGACCCTCTTGTCTGTCGTGTTCATGATCATGTTGTCTTGGACCTTGATAAATTGCTTGAGATCATCCAATTGGGTACGCATCTCAGCGGCGCTGCGAACGAGCGTCACCAGAATTTCAGTGTCACGGGCATTGCGCTGGGCATCGCGAACAGTAAGATGGTCCATGAGCGCGACAATGTCCTTGGACTGGATATGGTCAATGCCCTTGCCAGTAGCCGCGTCATAAAGGGGTGAATCCATCCCATGAGAGTTACCGCTGACGTGTCGGTCATGTTTGGCTCGCGTAGCAAAAGCTTCCGCGTCTCCAAGGTCCATGGCATCGTACTCATCGTCAAAGCCATCATCAAACATCTTGGAATATTTGCCGTTTTGAGGCGTGTAGCCTTCAGGTTGGTTAGCCGACTGGTAACCCTCATCTTTCCAGCCGGTCTGGCCTGACAAAGGAGTGCGAATACTCTGCTCATAGCCTGCCTGCTCGTATTGGTTCTCACCTGGATAGGGATGATCGTAATCATCTTCTACGGTGGCTTGGTGTTCGTCATCGAAGGAGGCCGGGCTCTGCTGTTCTTGCCTCTGAAGATGACCGCCCTTGGCAAACGAAGTAGGTGTGCGGTCTCGCTCTTCTTGCATGTCAAGCAACTCATCGGTACGGTCACGGTAGCCGCTTCCTCCTCCGATAGGTCCTTGGATGATTGAAGGATTGGTCGTCACATCAGACTCATCGTCCATGCCGTAGCCAATCTCAGGCATGTCATCGTAACCTCCTGGGATGGCGCTGTGATGCATCCGAGGTGGCTCATTGATTGACGCCGCATCCTCGGACTCGGCAATGCTTTGCCTGGGAGAGTTCTCACGAGGAATGCTTTGTTTTGGCGAGTTATCAATCTTGCGACCCTGTGAGAGTGCCTCTGCCTTTTCACGAACCGAAGTCCATTTCTGACCAGTAGGCACATTATCTGTCTGTACATAATCTGGGTTGTTGCTGACTTGCGACAGTGTACTTTTCTTGACCGGACTGGACATCTTGGAAGAACGGACACTAAGTTCGGTTTGGTCGTACAGAGAGGCCACGGCAGATTCGACAGCGAGTGGCGTGTGAATGTACTCGGGGATCGATCCAACCTTGCGAACGTCTTGATCCAGCTTCAGATCCCGGTCGAGGTCAGGCCCTCCCACACTGTCGTCCGTGTACTGGGTCAGGCGGTTGTAGTTCACAGGTGGTGGTGTCAGAGGACTCTCTTCCAGTTCGCGCCGATACTCCTCGTTCTTCTTGTGGTTGCGTTCGAAGAATTCCTTGGTGTCGGTAGGAGTACTTGGTTCGTTGAGAACGGATTTCTTGCTTTCTAGCGTAACGCCCTGCGGCCGTTTGCGAGTGCGGGCAGCTTTTGTACTAGCTGTCGAATCCAACGATGCGATTGAAAGCCCAGACTGTCGACGTTCGAAATGGTCACCAAGCGATGACACAGATGGCCCACTGCGAATAGAGTGAAATCTTCGGGGAGAGCCGGTATTGGCATCCCCCCGGTAGCTGGCCTCGCTCTGAATTGGGCTGACGCCGCGCCCAGATTGTGTATCGCTCTCAATCTCGTACTGTGACGTTGGAAGCTGAGACTGCTCAATTGCGCGAATTTTGGCAGCTGCAGCCGCAGCTGATAAGCCAGCATCGATAGATCCCTTTCCTCGAGAAGTGTAGCTGCGCTCGCTCTTAGGCGTAGACTGACGCACTTCACCAGTGGAGCGGTTGCTTTGAGCCGAACCAAGAGTCTGCTGGAGCGCATTGGGGGTGCGACTCGGCGTAAGAGGCGAAGGCGAAGCGATACCACGAGGGACTTGCTTGAGAGGTGTTTCAGCGCCGGTGCCCGTAACACCGGTGCTAGCAGATGACCTCGATTGCGGCCTCTCCCTAGTTTCCGTGTCGGCGGAGAGGATCGAGTCGCGGGTGAGCTCAGACCCGCCTATTAGCTCACTGTGGTTGAACGGTAAGGGCGGGACAAGCTCTTTGGGACGTTTTTCTTCTTGCAAACTCTCCGATACGCTTTCCGACTGACTTCGAATGCTGCGAGAAGAACGGTGTTTTCTGTGCTTGCGCTCTTCTTCCTTCTCCTCACGGGATGTATGGTGCCTCAGCGCCGCAGCGGTAAGACCAGCGCCAGCAAGTCCAAGCAGGGCGGACTCCCGTTGGGACATGCCCTCTTTGTCCCTGCTCTTTCTTCGGTGTGATTTTTCTTCTTTGGTAGTCGACTCTGCAAAGCTCGAGATGGAACTTCGGCTAGATCGTCGATCACTTTTACGGCTGGATGCGCCGGTTACTGTGATGGCAGGTTCGTCGCCATCTTTGTTGAGAACAACCTTTGGTTTGTTGCTATGAAGCTTGGGTGCACTGGATGATTTGGACACACGTCGCTTGGGATCGCGGGAGCTCGTAGACTCTGCAGGTTCGTAAAGCGTTGTGCTGTCCCTGTTGGAACGGTCAAACTTGTCAATGTTCCGTGATGTGCGATTTTCTTCTTTCAATGCGTTTAATTCGGGAAGAATCAAGCGCTTAATCGCATCCTCAACAGTAGCCAGTAGTTTTGGGTTGTTGATAGAAGAGGTTCCAGAAACGGCAGAGCGGCGGTCAATGTTTGACGACAGTACACTGGAATCGGTACCACTAACGCCGCCAGTGCGCTCAACGTCTCTGCTCCTCCTCCGATGCGACTTGCGGGGCGAGGAGAGATCGTCGTCTCTCCTTCTGGATGTTTCTCTTGACTTTGAGGATCGTTCTTTGGGTTTGGACAGGTTGCCTTCTGCAGCCTGCTGTTGTAGCTTCTCCATTACGCGCTGCGTGATGCGGTCCTTGCTGAGACTCCTGCTTCGGTGTTCTCTGGGAGCCTTCAACGTGTCCTTGATGGCCTCGGAAACCAAAGTGTCGGTCACAGCATCACGCTCCAAGCTCCGGCTCCTGCGCCGGGCTGGAGGGACAATTTCCGTGGCGCCCGTCATGCTGTCTGTGGGCATAGACGAAATATCCGAGGGAACGGGTATGAAGCGGCCGCCGTCGCTGTCTTGATCGGTGAAGCTGGGCAAGAGCTCGATGTCCCCGGGCGGGAGGGAGGAAATGTCGGAAAAATCAACGCTGCGGGTATCGATAAGCTCGTCACGGGACTTACTTCCGAGCGAGATGCGCCGGGTGGAGGAGGGCTTACGATGGTTGCGAGTGGTTTGGGAGATCTGAATGTGATCGATCGTGGAGCTCTTTTTGGTCTTGCGAGAGGAGGGCGTGACCCGTACACGAACGCTTGAGCGCCTCTGGTCGTGGCCTTCGGAGGTGCCTACGTCAAAGTACTCAATCAGCAGCGATGTCTGCGAGGGAAACTTTTTGCGGAGGGTGCTGCCGCCGCCGCCGTGGGGCTTGGTAGGGGTGGTGGTGTTGATGGTAATGGGAGTGCCGTCGTCTGGGACAGAGTACGAGGTTCTGTCGGTGCGGTTGGAAACGTTTGTGGAAACGTTTGTGTCGATTTCGTCAAAGTGGATGGATTCGGGTTCGGATTCGTCTGCGGAATCGAGAGTCGAAGATTCAGTTTCAGTAGGAGCCGGAAGAGGAGGTCTGTCTGTATCAAAACCCATCGTAGAATCTGAAAGATTCCTAGAAGGAGGGGTGGGTGAGCGAAGACATGCCCGGCACCGTTTTCCTCGAATACGTGGGAGAGAGAAAAAGTAGTGCGGCAGTTAGGGTGGGTGCAGGACCAACTGGTGGCCGTGACGGGTTTGTGCGGGCGCAAAGGGTACGCAGTGCTACCTGAGGCGGGGGAGGTAGGCTCGAGCAAGCACCGACAGCAGAAGTGGTTGATTGATGAGGGGGAGGAGGGGGCTGAGCGCGAGGACGGCTAGTTCATAGCAGAGAGCGCGGCTCGATATGAAGAGGCTGTGTGCGAGGCAGCTCTCTGTGGCGGACGACGCTCTGCGACAATAGCGGGCTGAGCGCCTGCGTGTCGTAGCGAAGGCTGAGGGCGCACGTGTTAGCAGCTGAACAGCAGCAGCAGCAAAGAAAAAGAGAAGGAAGAGAGGGAGGGAGAGAGATAGAAAAGCAGACGAGGCGAAGCTGGAGGGTTGGGCTGGCGGGAACGGGCGAGCGAGAGCGACAGAGTCAGTGAGAGAGTCAGTCAGGACATACCGGCGCCACGAAGAGGCACAGACAGCGAGTGTGGTGCAAGTAACAATGGCTCTTGGAAGCTCGCTGGGAGCTGGCGGAGAGGCTGCTGGCGTAGGAGCACAGCTGTGGTGGAGAGAAAGCCGGGTCAAGGCCTCTTAGCACCAGATCCCGGTCGGCGCTAACCGCCCGTCGTGAGAGGCTGTTCTTTGGGGGGGCGGGGAGTGGAGAGAGTGATGAGGGAGCGAGCGCCAGAGCCCAACGCCACAGCAGCAGCAGCAGCAGCAACAGATGTTGGCAAGTTCAGGGAGAGTGAGGGCGAGTATTGGTAGTGGCAGTGGCAGCAGTCATGGTACGAGAATGGAGAGAGAGGGGGTTAGTCGCCGTGGGGGACGACTCATGTCCAAGTTGGTTGATCTTCTGGGCTGTGGATGGATGGGTGGATGGATGAATGGACTGGCATGGGATGGCAGCCCAGCCACCATCATACGCGCAACGTCGCGACCAAGGCCACACCCACACGGCGTGCCTGAGAAATCCTCGTGGCCGCCGTTGGCCATGCGCCCGGCGATTAATACCAGCCTCTCTCTGCGCGCGGCACAGTCCCATATGTTCAAAAGATGGCTGGTCGCAGACGCCAAAAAGCAAGTCCACACACATCACTGACTAACTACGCTCCCTCCATTTCTATTCTTACTCACTCTTGCCCTCGCTTTCTTTGCTCTGACCATTGCTTGCTTTCGTGACAATTGTTTTACGCTTGTTTTGCTCACAAACTCGGCCCCCTCCATCTTCCCCCTTCAGCGTGCGTCGCTCACCGCCAAAAGGGTGCTGTACCGTCGTCATGTTTCGGCCTTCTGTTAGCTAGGGCCATTAGTCCAGATGATTTAGTTACCCGGCTGGTAACCAGGGGTGATGATGCCGAGCCCACCCACGGACGGACACATCCGCCTCTCTTCTTTACCGCCATGTGTGGGCCCTGATTGGCTGCACACCCTGGCAGCCAAACCCTGGCCCAACTTGCCAGCGCATCACCCATACAGCGCCCCCGTCACATTTGCACATCGGGGCCAGCGGCGTAGGGCTGGCCAGCGGCCTGGCTGGCTGCATGGTAGCTTTGCATGTCACAGGTCCTCGAGCTGACAGACACACGCCTGTCGTCTGCCTGCATGCAAGCCACGAGTGAACTGGCAGTTTGCGCCCGTCAGATTTTTGGCCCGGCTCCAAAGCCCACTCGCTCGCTCGCTGCCCTTGCATGGCACAGCATGCAAACCCTGTACCACGTATACCGCCTATCACATCACATCGTCATCATCGTCATCACATACACACACACCCCCTCGTGAACTTTCACTCAGAAAAACTATCTCTGCCTTGTTTTGATCGAATAATGCCACTACAGCCATGGTCCCTCAAACACTGCCTAGGCGGCATAATATTTTAGTACGCCAAAAACTCCCATCAAGACTCTCTGTTGCCTCAAAACCGCCTGCCTTGCTTCATTGGTCGTCGTGCCTGCTGCGGCTGGCTGCCGTACGCTCTTCGGCCCTCCACCTTCTTGTCGCGACTCAAGCTCGCTCCAAGGCTGATGTCGATGCGTGGTGGTGTCGAGAACCCAAAACTCTTGGCCCTACATGCCATCGTCAGTACATAGTCATCAAAACACCTCGCAAACTTCGCCTTACACTTTGACAAGATCGAGCTTGTGCACATCAAACACGGAACGGAGACTGTGGCTCGCATACGACTGCAGGTACGACCGGTATCCATCTTTGGCACTCTTGTTGAGATAGTAGTTCTTCGATCTATACCGTTGATTAGCTTCTCGTACCGGGGCGCTTCCGTATGTTGCAAAAACTTACATCAACGCCTCAAGTTGGCTCTGAATATTGAGAATCTTGTTGCTGGGAAGCTCAAACTAGCACCACAAGTCAGCACTCGCCTCGTTTACTCACTCACTTCCTTCGCTCCAGCTACCACTTACCTCAACCAGTGGCACCCGGTTCTCTTTGAGGAGCTTCAGGAAGCCAACTTCTGATGGCAGCAAGAACATAAGACTCCTGCCTTTACCATTGGCTCCTCGGGCCGTTCGTCCAACTCGGTGAATGTAGTCTCGAGGATCATCCGGGGGCTATCATATGTCAGCTTGCACAAGACAGCTTCTCAACCACCATATACGTACATCAAACTGAATCACCCAATCCACTTCAGGAATGTCGAGACCTCGCGCTGCTACATCGGTACAGATGAGCGTGCCACTCTGAGCATTCACAAACTCGAAAAAGCGGTTGGTACGGGCTTGTTGCTTGAGCTTGCCATGTAAACCAAGCACTGGTAGGTCAATGTAGTTGAGAAGTTCGCTGTAGAAATCGACAGATGCGCACGATGAAAGGAAAACAATGACCTTCTTCTTTTGATCTGCACACATATATCAGTACATGCTCTAAACAATTCCAGGACATAGTCCCAAGAAACAACATTGGATACATACTGCGTCAAGTTAGTGAAGCGTTCCAACACAAATATTGCAATCATCACATACCGTTTCTTCAAGAAGCTGAACAACAATCTGAACCTGGTGTCTGAATCGCACAAAACATAGCCTTGTTCCAATCCCTGCACAGTACTGTGTTCGGCTCGGTGGTCGACATTAATGTACAAAGGGCCTGGCTTGAGCGAGATTCTGGCAAGATCCTCGACTTTTGTCGTCTGTGTAGCAGAGAACAGCATGGTTTGACGCTCGGTAGGCAGGATCTTGATGATAGATCGCTAGCAGACGAGTTAGCCCCATATTGCAACAATCAATCTTTACATCCAGTCTTACCATTTCATCCTCGAATCCCACTTCCAATATTCTGTCTGCCTCGTCGATGATCAACGACCTCAAGTTCTTGAAAACAAAGCCCTGGGTGTTGTGAAGATGGTCCAGCAGTCGTCCTGGCGTGGCAATGACCAAGTTCAGTCCCTTGCGAATCTTTTCTGCCTCTGCGCTCCTATTGGCACCTCCAATCAGGATACCAAAAGTCTGGCTGTGGTTCGCCATCAGCTCGCGTGCCACACCAAAGATCTGGAGCGCGAGTTCACGCGTTGGGCTCACGACAATGACACCGGTGCCGTTGCGGGGCTTGAATCGCAACTGCGAAAGCATCTCAATTGCTGGTATGAGAAAGGCAAGCGTCTTTCCACTGCCCGTCTTGGCCGCACCGAGCACATCCCTGCCAGACAAAAGCGGTGGGATTGCTTTTTGTTGGATTTCCGTCATCTTCTCAAAACCCATTTCCTTGATTGCGTTCATGGTACGCTCCGAGAGATTGAGCTCTTCGAAAAGAACTGGGTTGGGCGTCGGCATGGAAGTGCCAGACGGCAGATCGAGAGCGTTGCTGCCGGAGGGGACGTCTTCGAGCTTGCTTTCGTCGTTCTCGTCATCCTCGCTCACAGCCTCGTTGGGAGCAGTAGTCGCCTCCATGGTATCCTTTTTAGATTCGGATTGATTCTCAACCTCTTCTTCGTCGCTGTCTTCATGCGCAGATGCATCTTCAACAGTCGGCTCCTCTACGGCGGCTTCAACCTCCTTGGCCTTGCGTGCCTTCTTGCGCGCCTTCTCTACGCCATTATGCGCCGGCGCAGCAGCAGCAGCTTCTGCGCTCTTCTTGCTCTTGTGTGATCGCTTCCTCTTGTTGCTCGTCTCGGCCGTAGTAGGCGACATTGTGAAATCGCCGAATCGTGAGTGGTTCGGGGTGTAGGAGGTTGACACAAAAAAAAGTTCGACTTGCTGCGCAAGACCAAAGTTGTAGCAATCGAAAAAGTTACTGCGCTAGAGGACCCTGGTCTGTGCACAGACCATGTCCGAGGCGCGACGTGCAATTGCCATCGTGTCTGGGCGGAGAACCACAAAGGAACAACTCCAAGGCGAGAAACAACAGAAACAACATGAGATGAAGGCAGTGATAGCCAGGCACATAACAAAGAAGAGTCTGAAAATAACACAGTATCAAACAACAAGACTGTGTAAAATCCACTACATATTCCCAGGCATCATCTAGGTTTTCGAAAATCCTATTTGACTGACTTTCCTGCTGCTCTTATTTATTCAACCCTCAGGACATGGAAAGAGCTCGAAGACTTTGGCTCTATCATCGAAACCAAGTGCCATGGCATCTGTCACATTATTTGCTCGATACTCCAACAGTTCACAGAATTCACACCATGGTACCACGGCTAGACAAGCTCATGTGCAAGTAAATGAAGGTTTGTATATGGCAAGAAATTATATAAAGGCATGGAGGACGCAAAATATTCCACATCTGCACGCTCTTGTATCCGATAATGCTCTGTCAATACTTGCAATCATCGCATTCGGCCGTCAAGTCCCTGGAGATCACGTTCCAGATCACTTCCGTTCCACCCACCCTGGTTGAAAGCCTCCTGCGGCCTTGGGTCTTCGTACCCTGTGCGATCGTAGTTGTTGGGTATTGGGACCTGAGGGGCCTGGGCTCCACCGGCGCCTGCACCGGGCTGTACGCGAACCATTTGGCGGAAGCGGCTGACCTCGTCCAGGATCATCCTCTTCATCTCTGGAATCTCTTCAACAACTTCAAACTGGAAGTCAAAGGTTGTCGGGCACGATGGCTCGTCGGATGCGTCGTGCCAGATTTGCAGATACCTGTGCTCCAGGGCCTCCTCGACTGAGATACGGCTGGAGGGGTCAAAGGCAAGCATGCGGTCGAGCAGGTCAAGCGCATCAGGGTTGGCCGTCTTGAAGAGCGATTGGAACGATATCTTCTGCATGTACGGCAGGTTTCGCACATAGTCCTGGGCACGAGGGGAGCCAATGCGCGACAGAGTCTCCTCATTTGGTGTTCCGAGGTAGTGCAAGATTTGGTTGAGCTGGTCGACGTAGTCTCGGCCCTTGAAGAAGGGCTTGCCTCCCAACAGCTCGGCGAGAATACATCCCACAGACCACACGTCGACTAGCTAAGATCAGCTAACGTTCAAAGTGTGGGGTAGTCATGTGGGGCAGGTATGCAAAAGACTTACTGGCTTTTGTGTAGCTCTGGAAGCTCAACATGATTTCAGGGGCTCTGTACCATCGAGTAGCAACATACTCGGTCATGTACCCCGCATTCTCTTCTGGGTCCATGGAGAATCCTCTTGCCAGACCAAAATCACAGATCTTGAGTTCACAGTCGGCATTGACAAGCAGGTTGCCGGGCTTGAGGTCACGGTGGAGGACGTTTGCCGAGTGGATGTACTTGAGACCACACAGGATCTGGTAGATGAAGGATTGGAAGTGGGCGTCTGTCAGGGGCTGGCCGGATCGAATGATGGCTGCGAGATCGCACTCCATAAGTTCTGTACCACCAGTGTCAGTGCCACCATGTTATACAGCAAGGTTAGAGCAGGACGAAACCGTACCCTCGTAGAGGTAGCACTCGTTGAAGTTATCCGGGCGAGGAATGTCCATGTCGTAGAGACATGTTATCTGTACGACGCGGCTTAGTGTTTTGTCAAAGGGATGTACGAAAAAGGGGGGTAATGTGTCGCGAGGCGGGGTTGTCTTACGTTGCGATGTCCTGCCAGGTGTTAGCATTGCTATTGGGAGCGGGCATGTGCAGTGGACGTACCTCTGAAGTGTTGGAGCAACTTGATTTCACGCAGAGCGCGCTTGGCGAGAATCTTCTTGCTGAAGACGTTGGTGACCTTTTTGATGGCAACGCCCTCGCCCGTCTGGTTGTTAGTAGCCGCACTACAAGACACAATCAGCATCGAGGGCAGCGAATGGAGTCGTCGCTATCGTCGCACCATACGATGCCATAGGCACCTTGACCGAGCTCCTTTGTTACATTGTAGCGCTCGTCGACGATGAATTCTTGGTTGAACACCTGCAAGGCGTGAGTATGCATGGCCTGGGGCAGCAAGACGGACAAGAGAGTACCTTGAACACTTTGCGGTTGGCAAGATCGCCCATGGTTGCGGCTGGGGGGAGCTGGAGAAGGCCGGCAAGGAGAGAGTCTGGGGGAGAAAGGGGGGCGAGGTGGTCACAGAGGGCAAAACACTGGGGAGAGTAGCAGGAAGGTGGGCAGAAGATATGGTCCAGGGCTAGGCGCGCGGCCAATGTGATGACTGCCAGCTGCTGCTGCTGCTGCGAACAAAGCGGGGCGGCGGCTGTGGCGAGTGCGCAGCGCGCAATGCGCAGTATGCAGCCAGTGGGACGCTCAAATGGGGCGCAGATTCTTCAGCGGGGAGCGGAGGCTGAAGCATGCACAAGACAATTGACGATGCGACAAGGCAGAAAGGCAGAAACAGAAAGGCGGTCTTAGCACAGTGGGGTTTGCTGTCTGTCCACTGCCAGCCCTGAGGAGGGGTTCGCCTTGCCCGCCCTGCTACCGCGGCTGGTGCTGCTGCTCAGCCACCCCGTCTTACTAAGTCCTCTCAGAATAAACCTCATCTGCTGATAAGCACATTTATTTCATGCATCAGTTCGTCCGTCTGACTGTACTATGTCGTGTGGCTACCTACTGACACCGCTACCACCTTTTGCGTGCACCATACAGATGCAGAAGAAAAAACGAACTACCAACCAACCAACCAGACAAACAAAACAAAACAAAACAAGGGTATATACAGCAACAGGCTTCCAGCAGTATTGTGTGACCTTATCCGGCACTGTCCAAATACTCTCCCACTCTCACTCTCCGTCTATGTGCGGTGTCGTGCACAGAATCACATGTGTATCCAGTCCCAGAATCCAAACGCCCTGTCCGTAGTAAGCAACCCCATGTTGCGTGCCGCCAAGTAAGTACGCCCAATACCAGAAACTCCACTCGTCGTGTACATAGGCATATCGCCAAAACAAACAAGCCAGCCTTTGAGGCTCATGACTCGTACGAAAACCGTCGTCGCGATACATCAGTCGAATCTTCCAACGGCGAGATGGGCGCCTCATCCGTGTCCGCCCGCCTCACCTCACGTGCGCGGTACGGGGGCAGCTGGAAGAACGTATCGGAAGCCTCGAGGAACGCCCCGTCCCGTGGTGCACGCGGAGTAGTGGGCGACACGTCGTGTGGCAGCTGGCCGCTGACCATGGAAACGTCGCACGGAGACAGTCTGCGTCGAGGCTCTTGCGCCATTTGCGTCACTTGTGGCGTCCCGCTTGGATCCACGCCATTGTATATCTTTTCGCGTATGACCATGGATTCCTTCTCTGATAGTTGGCGCCCGTCTGCTTCTTGAGGAACGGGCATATCGCCAGGCATCTCGTAGATTTGTCTCTCTGTACCGTCGGCTTCGTTGACGGTCATGAAGCACTTTTCTGGTGTACTTGAGCCTGCTTCATGATTCTGAACCGTATCGCCTGGTAACTCGGCTTTGGAGTAGATTGTCCTCTCATCTGTGTTACTGCGTATTGCAGTAAGCGGATGTTCTTCCACCTTCTTGGCTGCTGCAGCTGCGACTTCGGCTTGGTGTTTGGCTTGGATCGCTTCCAAGTTCTGTTTATGCCGTCGGCGCCAGAACACCCACACAATAGCACACACGACCAATGCAAAGAAAAACCCTCCTCCCACCGCAAGACCAATGACCACGGCAGAAGACGCGGCTGGCTTCTTCTGCCGAGGTCTCGGAGCCCAGACTGCATATTTGGGTGAGACAATCGGGCGTATGTCTGCCGCTTTGCCAAACGTCCAGTCGACAGCAGACACGGTAAAATTCTCACGCTCCCAATCTACCGTCAAGTAGGCCTCTTGCAGGAACGTTCTTCCTAGCACCCAGTCTTCTGACACGTTGCCTCGCCGGATAGGGAAAAAGCGTGTCTTGTTCTGCAGTCCTCGGTAGGGTGGTGATGCCTCCTTGTCAAAAGCGGCATAGGGTAGAGTAATCTTGACAGTTGCATCACTGCTGAATCTCTGACCGAGTGTGAACGTGACGCTGGGATTCTGTGCCAAGAGGGTCTGGTGGAGGTCGTCGTCGACAAGGTAAAGATCAGTGGCTGCGTCATACTGCAAACCAAACGCACTTTCAAAGGCATGGCAAATTTCTAGTGGAAAATACAACTCAGCTACAGTCGAGTCGATGAACATGGCGACACCGTCGCGCTTGGGGGGATCGATGCGACTCATGAGATCAATGTTTTTCTTGTCGGCAGTGCTTCCGGTGAGCCCGACCAGGCCGACGACCAAGTCTCGCTCGTTGTCTGGTGCAAAGATGAAGGTGAGATCATTGGGGATTATGCGCGAGGCATCGTAGCCGCCAAGGGTAAGACTGCCGAGTATGGTTTGATCACCTGCATACACAGACACATGTTAGCTGTGGTAGAGCGGAGAACGGACCTGTCTTACGGTACTGGGCGCCAGTTGTGTAGCCAAAAGATTTACTCGGAATCGTCTGTTGATCGAAGAGGTCCGTCAGGTAGCTTGGGACAGAGTCTTCGAAGGCCGAAAAGTTTGTTGATTTTGCGTGCACTCCGATATGGCCAAGCCAGAAGTTGGGCGTGACCAATGTACTAATGGTGGTGTTTGCGACGGGTGGTCCAATGTCACCTCTCATTCCTATGCCAACCGCATCAAAGCCATAGAGGCCATTACCGACAAGTCCCAGATTCTTCTCTATCCACAATTGGTAGAATCCCTTCTCTTGCCACGAAGGCGAGACACTGGGATCGTACAGAAAGCCACGACTCTCCCTACAGGGGGAATCCATGACATTCATTGCAGTGATGTTGCCCGTGTTAGGATCCGTGATGTTGACTGTACAGGCGAGGGAATTGACAGCCCAAATCTGCTGGCTAGCCGTGGAGACGAGGACTCGCACCGGCTGGCCAGGCTTGCCTATGCTGAGCGAGAAAGTGCTCCATGAGCCATCGATGCCCATCCAGTTCTGGTCGGGTGAAACGGAGACGGGTGCTGGTACTGAGGCGATTCCGGGCAGCAACTTAAAATCAGGTGTGTCGGTGATGTTTTGGTGGACATAGTCGGCGGCGATGGCGGGCAAGAGTAGCGCAGCCGTGGTGAGGAGACGGCATGTTGTCGAGGCGAAGCCGTCGCGGCCTCGCAAAGCGATCATGGTCCGGGCCTAAGCGGCCAGTTGGAAGGTTTAGGGAAAGCCACTCAAGCACAATGGTTGGCAGCGAGCGGCATCACTGAGCGACATTGTCTGTCTCCGCCAGCGCCACGAGGGGGAAGAAGGAAAGAGAGAGAGGGCGAGGGGGGAGGGGGACGAGGGCAGACCAGGATAGTCAGACGCGCAGAAGCACTCAGACTTTCGTCTGGAAGCAGATTGGCCGAAGCCTGGGGTATTTGAGCCGAGCGAAGCCAAGACCTGTAACAAAGATTGCGCTGCACAATGCAATGCTTCTTGAATTGGCTGCACACTTGACAGCGCAGTCAGTCAATCAGTCAGTCAGTTAGTCGCTTTGCCTGCCCCCTTTGCCACACCCATCCACCGGCTCGCGCCTCGTTCGACGGCCACGTCCCGCTGCCACTACCGTTCGTTGTCACCTTACGACGTGACGCCAACCCTCTTCTTGTGCCCCAGCCAGCCGTCGCCTGGCGGCAGACGCCGGCATCCATACGCACATACGTACTACGACTCCGTGATACAGTGATACCCCTCCCGCTGCTTTCAACCGGCATTCTTCCGCAGCACCGTAGATGAAGGCTAGATGACTGCCGCCAACGCCGTTGCGAGGCACCCCTCCACCTCTCGTCTTACCTACCCACCAACCAACCCATCCATACATGCGTCTCATCCATGTTTCTTTTTTTCGCGCAAAAGCCCTGAATGAGCCTGGGACCTAGGGATACGACGCCACGGCAAGGCGTTGCCGTGCTTGGGCGTATCATATCCGCTGCCCGCATGTGCGACACATAGGGCCGGACTTCCTCACCAAGACAGCCACCCGCTCCTTTGCCCACCTGGTCGGCGCACTCTGGATTCCCTGATCGACCCACTCGCCCACTAGCTTCCTTTTCCGAGCTGCATTCCGACGCGCTTGGCCCAAACCTTTCCATGTGATCGACATGCTTCAACAGTGCACACTTTGCAAACAACAGGGCTGCTTCGTGTGCTGCCATGCTGCTCTGCAACTTACTCGCCTTCTCTCAACAACAACAACAACAACAACAATAGCCCGCCCGCCACAGCTGCAGGATAAGCAAAGTCGCAAGGAGCATCCAGTCAAACTAGAGCATTGAGAAACAGCGCGCCATGTCCTTATCAGGGTATAAGCACACGTTGAGACCTGGCGCACTGACTCGTGCACATCGACAAATCGTTCGTCCACGCCCATCGGTTGTAATCCCCACACTTCAGGAGATTCACCTACTACTACTACTACTCCTACTACTGCTGCTGCTCCACTACGTGAGCTGGGGGCCTGAAATCGCACGCCAACCAGCCACATGCGCAGGGAAAATGGCCGAAGTCAACATACTTTGTGCCAGCAGGCACATGACATTGGCCTTCAGCTGCACATCGTCGGCGACAAGACCCTTCTACCTGTCCAGCCTGCGCCTGGACGGCAAAAGAACCTTAGTGCTGCTATCCGACTTTGCGCTGTCTAGCCCTCTCATGCACCTCTCGGCTCGCATCAGTCGTTAGTCTCGCCTGCCGATAGGCTCAAAACGGCCTGGACCCGCTTAGCCATATTATTCCTGCATCCTCATATGTCTATCATTTTCCCGGGACGACTCAGAGCCCACAACGTGCCCGCTGTATAGAGTGCCTGCATGGGCGGCACTTTATCACTACCATGTCTTCATATCACTCGCTTGTCACGTTATACCTGGCTTCATTTGCTGCAGGAGCCGTCTTCAGTCGCCGCGGTAGTGCAGACGAAAAGGGTAGCTAACCACAACAACATTATGGGGCCATGGGCTTTGCATCGCTGCAGGCTGACCAAATCGTTTAGCTCCATACTCCAACACAACTTTCACAACAGCTTTGTCTGTCTCTGCTCAAACATCCCTAATAACGTCTGTCATTACGACTCCCGGAGCTAGTTTACAGGATTTCTACAGTCGCACTGCAGGAACATCTAGCGAATATGATGTCTCACAACCAACAGACGTGGTCGCATCCAAACCACAAGTTCTTTCTGTTTCCCCGAATGCGGCATCATCATCATTGTATGGTCTGCTATCTGCGAACTCACAGCTAGCTCCTACTCCCATCAATGGTACTACAAAGCCTTCTATGCGCAGTGCGAATGCGACATGCACAATCAATATACCCAATGCAAGCCTGGACTACTGGTTCGCCCCGACCTATAGTCATGCAGTTGGGACAATGACAACTGCAACACGGAATTTTACCAATCCTCAATCCTATACACTTGTGCCTCAGACTACTTCGTTTGATGTAGCGAGTGCATTGGAATCAGATTTCGCTTGTACATTCACCGAGTCGTATTTTTCCGAATTCGACTTTACCTTAACAATGTGCGAGCCATATACTGGAAGACCCAACGCTGCTGCAACATCTGTCATCTATCGATCAGAGGGATATTCATCATTTCCATCAGAAGGCGTCATACCCATTTCAGATGCTCTATCATACGACTTGTACCGTCCGGACTCATTCCCTCCAGCGACGGCTGTCGTGGCGCTCGCGCCAAACAGCACTCAGTCTCAGACGTCTGCCACACCTTTCGTCTATTTCACTGCTTACGAGATAGAGACTGGTAACAAAACAGAAACAGTGCAGCTTCCATCTGCGCAGGCTTATCCCTATCGACTAGACGACGCTGACACCAAAGATACCGCCCTTGGACCTCTGCCAGAAAACTTTCTCGACCAAATCCCACATTCCAAGTGCGAATCTGGACAACTCCAGGCGACAGTGACTGTGTTGATTGTCGTCAACTTGTACTACCTGAATCGGCCTCATATGGATCCCTTTTTCATTCATTTCGAGTCATCAGCTCTCGGATTTGAGGATCCACCTATCGTCATGAACGGCTGGGGAGACAGCACTTCGAACAACAACCCACTCACCGTCGCAGATTGGACTCTCCCAGATACAAACATGCAGCCCACCCCTAGCGGCGTTGGGGCTAGTGATCTTCCTAGTTTGCTCCCTACAGCACGCGTGCGTGGGCCCGTATCAGTTACTGTGGGTTCAATTGGAACAAACCCTATTGTGATTGGCGCTTCCTCTGAAGTTGTAGTCGGTTCACAAACACTGAAACCAGGAGGCCCTGTTGTTAACGTAGGCGATGGAACACCTGTCTCATTAGCACCTTCAGCTACGGCCATTGTTTTGGGCGGTAAGACAAGTCTGCTGCCTCAAGTCTTCAAGTCACCTGCGCCACCAGTGTTGACCGTTGGTTCGTCTACACTAGTTCCAAATGCTGCTACTCAATTCTTTATTGCTCCAGGACAAACTTTGACCCCAGGTGGCATCGCGACCGTTGATGGTACAGTTGTTAGTCTTGCGCCCTCAGCTTCCTTTGTCGTCATTGGTGGTTCGACCCAAGTTTTACCCACAGGTGCTGCATTACTACCATCTACAACCCAAGCACCTCAATTTGTATTCGGCGACTCAACGATAACTGCACAAATCACTCAAGTCAGCCCCAGCGCTGCTCCTACATTCGTACTGTCTGGTCAAACTTTACTTCCCGGCGGAGCAGCCATCACGCTCTCAGGAACAACAATATCTTTGGGTCGTTCTGGAGATGTGCTATTTGCCAACGGGGTTTCTTCGACATTAAGAGCGCAGACTGAGAAAGACTTCTCATCACCCACTATCACCTTTGGAAACGAGATATTCAGTGCTCTTCCGAGGCCTTCAGGACCAGCGTTCGTAATTGCCAGCGAGACGCTCTTTCCGGAGGGTCCAGCGATTACTATTTCTGGAACTACCTTATCGCTAGGCCCATCTGCCTCTTTCATAGTCATAAACCACGTGACTTCGGCATTGCCCGATGCTACTGCTCCTATACAAACTAACGCACCTCTTCTGATCATAGGAGACGTGACGTTTATGCCGTTACCCGGGACCGAGACGGCATATCTCATCGGATCGATACTCCTGACTGCTGGTGGTTCCATCGTCGTGTCCGGCACGACCATTCTGCTTGCTACAGGCGCTACAGAACTAGTGGTCAATGATCAGACAAGCTCAATTCTACGCACAGTCCAACCTGTCATTACAAACCCGCCGTTGCTAACGATTGGTTCCATGACATACACCGCTGTATCTGGTGGTGGTACGACATTTCTCATCGGAGGCGAAACATTGACGCCTGGCGGCACGATCACGTCGACGGGACAACAATCAATCTAGCTATCGGTGCGACGGAATTGAGATATGGAAATTCGGACCGCAGTGTCGCAACCGCGTTGTTTCCAGCTACCGCAACACAGTGCCCAACCATCACCAGCACCCCTAGAGCAAGTGCACGGCAAAGCGGTCTCGATGGACAGGCCACAGCGACAAGCCGAAAAGAAGGCACAACATCGGGGCGGAGAAATCAACTGTCCATGTCGCTTTTCATCTTCACATTCCTGTGTTCTGGTCTGGTTTGAACAGAGCGAACAGTGGTCCTATGAAAGAACTCCAGCCCTTAATTCTGACTGGGGATGTCCTAGGCACAGTTCTCGCGACATGCTCCAAGCAACAGCAATCCATAGAAAATAGTGGTCGGCATGGTACAGTATGACATAAAGAAACTTGAAACTGGCCTATTGGCTTAGCCAAGTCGCATAGTCACGACAAGCTGGATTCAATGAGAGGGATTGAGCAGGTTTCGAAGCATCCCATAAGTACTTAAAGCTGAAGGATCCCAGGGAACAGAAGTTGGTTGTATGTACAAGGCGAGTTCCTGCAGCGGCGCGTGCATGTCAGCACGAGCGTCAATGCATTATTGCTTCTTGTAACCAACGGTAGCGCCCACCAGCGAGAAACAATAGTCGAATCCTGCAACCCGTAAGCGCCTCTTTACCTCAGGCGTTGAATGGCTACGAACGCCATTTGCTCGGCTGGAAGATAGAAAACAGCGTAGTTGCGGCTCCCTCTCACATTTTTACAGCCACCGGCTGTAAATCCTGTCAACCCGAAACAATAGCAACGTCATGAATCGGACATGACTGGCCAGATTTGGACTACCTAGTTGTCGAGGAGAGCTATGGCTGGCCCGAAACATCGCCTTAATCTTAGCAGGTACCAATCCGTAATCAGCCCCACCAGAATGTCGTTTCATGTCAGAGCTCAGAGAATAGACGCAGGATGAGTCGCCCCCACCGTATGCCGCTATCACTTTCACAAGGCGGATTCCAAAAGCATGCTTTTTTGTTGCTTGCAGAGTCTCGAAATGAGTGCTATTTCGCGTAGACCCAACAGTGGAACCAAAGAAAAGGAGCAAAAACATCATCTGACTCGTGGACATGTCGTTAGCGAAAGGAGAACCTGAACCGTTGCGCGAGAAAAGACAACGGCTCGGGCGAACACGCAACCAACGCTGCAAAAACGTCTATCCACTCTGTGGAGAGGGCTGTATGAACTGAAACTGTTTTTCGGCGGCTCCAATGTTTCGCCAAACGCCGAGGCATGATGTTCGGTATTGAGCGGTTGAATGAAGTGGGTTAATGCGTTGGACAGCATCGCCCGCCATACCCCACTCAGTTTTCATGCAGGCCGCTCCTAGGTGTACGATTCGAAGCGAAATAACCCATCACATATTACTATGGGGCGTAGGATCAACAATGCGTTCTTCGACGTTCTACGGTGAAGAAGCGAGGCTGCATTTCCGCTTGTAGTTTTAGCGCGACGCGGGATAGATTGACAGATGCTTGGCATCTATCCACAGACCCGGGTTTCGTGGTTTCATGTCACTGAGCTCGCCACAACTCTGTCAGTCAGTAGCGCTAGTCCTGCAAGGGCGCGGATGTGCCGTGTCGGTGGCATGAGTATAAGAGGTGCACATGGCATCAGTCCATTGAAGGGCATCAAGCTTGACGCTGACACTCACTTCCACACACTCTTTCACAACTACACTCTTTCGATTCATTCGTCTGCCTTTCGTTCTTTCGCATTCAATCTTTGAAGACATTCTCGACTTTTTCAAACCAAACAACCAACACACCAAACCATCACCATGTTCACCAAGACCGCTATCATCCTGGCTGCTGCCAACCTCGCTGCTGCCCACAGCACTTTCCAGAGCTTCGTCATCAACGGAAAGGACCAGGGCCACCACTTCGCTGTCCAGACCCCTTCCAACGGCAACAACCCCATCCTCGATGTTACCTCCACTGCCATGATTTGCAACGGTGGTAAGCCTACTGCCGACCAGGTTGAGATTGCCGCTGGATCCACCATCGGCATGCAGTGGCACCACAACGACCCCCAGAACGACGCCGGTGACAAGGAGGACCCCATTGCTCCTTCCCACAGGGGTCCCGTCATGGTCTACATCGCCAACGCCGACACCAAGGGTGAGGGTGCTGTCTGGACCAAGATCTGGGAGGATGGTTTCAGCAACGGCAAGTTCGGTGTTGACAGGTTCTACGACAACAAGGGTCTCATTGAGGTCAAGCTCCCCAACCTCAAGCCCGGTAACTACTGGATCCGCCCGGAGATGATCGGTCTCCACGAGGCCACCCAGGTCGGCAAGGCCCAGTTCTACAACGGATGTGGTCAGATCAAGGTTACTGGCAGCGGAAGCCTTTCCCTTCCTGCCACCGGTGTCGACATGACCAAGGCCTACAAGGCTTCCGACGCTGGTGTCATGTTCAACATCTACAGCGGTAGCATCACCTCCTACCCTATCCCTGGTCCCAAGGTCTGGGACGGTGCCTCTTCCGCCACCACTCCTTCCACTCCCTCCAACTCTGGCTCCGGCTCCAGCTCCAGCTCTCCCTCCCCATCTCCTGTCGAGGCTGAGGAGCCTGCCACTCCCTCCAAGCCTGCCGAGAACAACACCCCTTCCACTCCCTCCACCGGCTCTGGCTCCGCTCTCCCCAAGAGCTTCACCATCTCTGAGTTCATCCAGTGGCTCCAGAAGACTGCCGGCACCTCCTCCAAGGCCCGCCGCCACCCCCGCGCTTTCAACTAAGCGTCTTCTTTTGAGACGTGTATATGACGGTCGGTTTAACGGCTAGCACTGCATATATGCCTATCTCATGGTGTTTGGAACATTGGTTTTTTTCGAGAGTCTTCAATCTCACGGATATGAGTGTCCTGCCCTACTTCTTGTGTTTCTTCTTTTGAGGCTGCTAGATTCAGTCCTACATTTTAAAATGTATATATACTATTTCCCATGACGAATGGAATCCAACTGCCTTGTTGCAACTGCATTGTGCTCTGTCTCTGTGTGTCTGTGAGGCTTTCTGTTGTTACAATCGTGATGTGAAATTATCCCAGCTAATGACTCGAAAATACAGGGCACCCGTTGAATTACAGGATCAAGCAAGGCCGTGAAAATGCTTAAACATGCTGATCGCCATGTACGTCTACGGCCAGCAGCATGTGTTTCTTAATCTCAACCGACGTCGAGCACAAGACATGGCCGCGTCGAATCGGCCCTACCAAGCATTTGTATACGTAAAACAAGCCTCTCACTCTGACACACATCTCATGTCAGCTCCCCTTATGCTCCTCAAAGCTTAACTTTCTTCCGTTACGAGAAATGTTTCGTTCATCAGTAGAAGAATTGCCCCGAGGACTTTGTTGCTTGGGGTTGAGCTACAGAGTGTGGTACTAAGGTGGGAAATAAAGTTACCATGTCTGAAATGAGAGGATGGGCTTATCGCGTGATCTGTGCTCACAGATGATGGGGTTTGGAGGTCGGCAGTTGCTCGTTTCGTGTTTAGCATGTTATTAACATTTGAAGTGGGTATTGTTGGATTTCTTTTGTGCGAGAATATTGGCCATCACGCTGGAACCATATGGCACTCAGAAATACCTTGCACTTCACACCAACCACATCATCCGTGTTTCACTTTTCGTTTATTTTTTTTATAACTCCCTAAAGAACTTCAAGAGATTGCGAAGAGAATGGTAGATTTTTACACTAAAAAAATTAATAGTGTTGTGGTGGATTTCCTGGGCCTTCAAAGTAAAGAGGGTTGGAGGACTTGGGTGGTTTTAGTGAGGTGTGGCACATGCTGAGTGCCACTATTTTCTTCCACAGTGTGGCTGGGTCTTGGGCGTTCGGCGGGTATGTGAAAGATGAGTAAGTGGATGGTGAGGGAAGAGTGAAGTAAAGGGGGGAAGATTGAGGTATCCCTCCTGGTCACAGATCCTGGTAACTTGATTGGGTCTAGGTAGCGCCTGTCTAGGGAGGCGATACTCGTCTTGTGTTTAGATGGAAATCTAAATTCAAGACCTGGTTTTCCGGGACAGTAGATGTGCAACTAGGGGGCGAACGGCTCAGTTTGAATCTGGTTCGGCTGTTATTAGACTAATTTAGAGGAACCAAAAGATAAGAGCGTAAGAAATTATCGGAGGCTTTGAATTAGAAGTGAAGATCAAAGCATTAAAGAGGTGCGCAGTAGGTGCTGTCTAGCACTTTTTTTTTAATCCATGTGACTGAAGAAGCAAAATGAAGTGATACTGCTCTCGCCACTGCTCAACTTCCTTTTGCTCGTATAGAGTCCGAGCGGTTTCGAGACCGAACCTGACGCTAATTTAGCATCAAGTTGATCAGTGACCGCCGGACTCCGACGTACTGGAAGAGCTGAGTAGGTGGGGCTTTCTCACAACCGACTCGGTTGAGCTTGTTAGTGAACTCGGCATCGTGCACTCGCTACTGCCTAGGCGGCGGTGTAGTATCTGCCTGCCTATGTAGATGCAGAATTGAGATAATGGTCATGAAATTGACAAAGGCGATGATGTGCCGGTGTCTCAAGATGTGCGAATATGGTGTTTTAAAAAAACGATGGTTGATGAGACACAAGAATGGTGATTACCAAAAAAACGAAAAAGGGGAAAGGTCCCTTTTTACTACTGTGCCTAATAAAAGAAAGCCTGTCAAGACCCTGCAGGAACCTTTTGCATCATCTGAACCAGAGAAAAGTTGCTCAGGAAGCCTTGTCGGAGATTATGGTGTTAACTGATGTTTTACTGGGACCGATTTTCTAAGCGAACCCCGACAAACAAACTCTTGTTTGTTGTCGAGCATAGGTGAGTAGGTCGTTGGAGAGGTAATGACAAGGTTACAGTGCAATTTCTGTGTTGATTATCGCTGAGCAAGCGTGATACTCGAACAAGCACACACTCCAAGAACGAATCCGTTTCAATATCCAGTATTTTCGAAGACTTCTGAATTGCCCATTGCTGACTCTGTGCCTAGGACAAATGTACGATTAGAGGTCCTGTGGCAATGTATTTATTTTTACACAATCAAGGACAAATCGTATCATTGAAACCAGTGATGCCAGCATGGGCAAGAAGTTCAACATTGTTTTGACAGCAGCTGGAATGCTTTCACGTTTGTGGTGTGAGCTTTTTGCTATTCATGGAACAGAGACATCATAAACGTTGCGAGAATGACACAGATCGGTTCTTTTGTAGGCTCCTTTGCATCAAATGCACTGTGTAGTGGACGACACGTGAAGTATGAGCCGTCGAACTGGCCGTAACCGCTTTTGCTGAGGTGACATCATGAAAAATGGGTTATGCGGTAGAAAGCATGGTCGTGAGCTTAAGTGAACATGGACAAGATGTTCGCTATGAAGTTTTACTGACCTCATTCGGGCTGTCCATTAGGTATCACCTGTCCTTGTTGGTCGATTGCGATCACTTTAGCAGGACGCTCGGATCCACAGTACCGAACAATGCTGCAGCATCAAGGTCTTGGGGTCGATCTGTAGATCTGTGTTTTGGTAGGCGATGATATCATCACACGGGAATCAGTTTGTTGATTCAAAAGCGGAAACAGAGTGACGAAGAATGGCGGTGACAGCCTGGCGTGTCCGGCAGAGAGTTCGTCTCAATACTTCAAAAGCACTACCCCAAGAAGGCCACGCAATTGCCTGGGTTTGGAATATTGTGGTGCTGTCCAAGTCGAAAGGTTACCCCATGCTCCGCGGAGAATACTGGCGAACGGGTGGCTGTGCGAGTGCAGCCAGCTGGAGTGTGCGCCACATGACTTGCGCCACAACCCCGATATCTGTACAGTAAACAGCGGTCACGAGCTGAGACGAGAGCAAACTCTAAATCGTGTGTCCATGTCGAGGTATTATTTAAGATGGTGGGACCCATGCTTGCTGATGTGAGTGGTCGGAGATCGGCTGCATCTGTAAATTAGATTGCGCAGAGGGTCAGACGGCGCCGTGGCTTGCAATCTAGATTGGCGATTATTTTTTTTTCGCAAGGGGCTGGACGGAATGTAGGACATTGCAGTCGCTTTCATCCGACAGTGGGCTGTGTATCCGTCTGACCATGAATCTGGACTCGCACCGGAAGATGGATAGGAAAAGGGATCATGGTGGCAGGCTCGCCGTGGGCATGACGCGGGCAAGTTGGAGCAGCCTTGCTTTGTGCTGCGTTGCGGTGAACCTGACGTAACGTGTGTACCGTTTCCGTGCGATCGTCAGTGTCGTCTCCCGCTTGGCAATGGCCGGTCGACTGGATCTGATAGCTGTCTCGCGAATTATCGTCGTGCCTTTGCGCCGTCTCGGCAATCCCCTAGTGCCCTGTCGCACATCGCGGTGGGTGCTGGTGTATGTCTGTATGTAGTGTTAGTGCATTGGGGATGATTGTGCATGCAGCATGGCGACGCAGCACCGCCTCCTCCCCCATGGCCCAGAGTCGCCATTACCCCCGAAGCATCGAGGACGATACGGACAGGCGAGAGCAATGCCGAATGGAGGCTGAGGATAGCGTTTGACAGCGTCTGGGACAGGTCTGGGTCAGGGTCCAGATGGCTCGACGCGCGCGTGCAGAAACGAGCTGGAGCGGGTGGTGCATTGGCCTGCGTCGCGCTATAGGGCCGATGGTCGTAGTGGCCGCAAGGGCCACGACGTCACACGTAGACTCTGGCTTTGCTCCTGGCACAGCGCCCACCCGTCCTGTTTATTTGTATCCCGCCCAGGGAGCCTTCCGCCTCCTCTTCATCGCTATCCTTTTCCCGTGTCCTCTCTTCCACCAATTTCGAGGGGCGCGTCATCGTCGCGTCGTCTACAATGTCCTCCACTGTGAGTTCGCTGCCGCTACTGCACGTACCACGCGTGCGCTAACCGTACCAAAAAAAGGGTGGTGAGATTGGCAAGGCCAAAGAAGAGTCCAACAGCTCCGTCTCCAGTTTGGTGTCGACATTGATCCCGACGGCCATTATTGCCTTCGCCTTTGTCGCTGCCTTCTTCATTGCCCGCAAGCATTTCCGCAGAGTGTACGCGCCTAGGACGTACCTCAATCACCTGGGCAAACAGCGCCAGACGCCCCCGCCAAGCCCTGGTTTGTTCGGATGGATCAAAGACTTCAAGAGCCTTAAGGATGAATACATCCTCGACCACCAGTCCATTGACGGATATCTCTTCGTGCGCTTCTTCAAGGTCCTCGTTATCATCAGCTTCCTTGGATGCCTCATCACATGGCCAGTTTTGTTCCCCGTCAATGCCACTGGCGGTGCTGGCCAGACTCAGCTCGACCTTCTCTCCATGAGTAACATTGACCCCAAAGGTACCAATGTCAACCGATACTATGCCCAGGCCTGCATTTCCTTTATTTTCCTAGGATTGATCCTAATCATCATTGGCCGTGAATCCTTCTACGTGGTCAATCTCCGCCAAGCCTATCGCCGTTCACCATGGGGAGCTAGCCGCTTGTCTTCGCGTACCATTTTGTTCACCAACGTGCCCAAAGCGCTTTCCCAGTCGGCCTTGTTTGAAATGTTTCCAGGAGTCAAGCACGCCTGGGTTGCCTCAAATACAAAGGAGCTGGATGAGCTGGTCGAAGACCGTAACGACACTGCCGCCAAACTGGAAAACGCAGAAGTGGAGCTACTGACCAACGCCAACCAGAACCGACTCAAGGCCGAGAAGGGCAAGAAGCACTTTGTCGCCGAGGACGTGAACGATGGCACCAAATGGATTGACCCCAAGAAGCGACCCACCCACAAGCTCAAGTTTTTGATTGGCAAGAAGGTCGACACCATCGAATATGGCCGTTCTCATCTTGCTGAGCTCATCCCCAAGATCACTGCCGAGCAGGACAAGCACTGGAACGGCCAAGGTGACGTCGTTGGAGCTGTTTTTATCGAATTTGAAACCCAGAGGCTTGCTCAGGATGCCTGGCAAATGATGCAGTCGAGGAAGACTAGGCCCAACAGCAGCCTCAAGGCACGTCAGCTCGGTGTCATGCCACAGGAGGTCGTGTGGGGTAACCTCCGCATCAAGCCTGCTGAACACTATGCTCGATGGCTTGCTGCGACCTCTTTCATCTCCGTCATGATCATCTTCTTTGCCATTCCAGGTATGCAACTTGCGCAAACTTCATTCTTTTCTTTTTGTTTTCTTAGCTTGCTAACCACTTCTAGTCGCATTCGTCGGTCTCATTTCCAACATCAATTACCTTGCCGATCGATTCACATGGCTTGAATGGATCCTGGACATTCCCAAGGTGATCCTTGGTGTCATTACCGGTCTGTTGCCCGCAGTTCTGCTTGCTGTTCTTATGGCCCTTGTTCCCATTGTATGCCGTTTGATGGCCAAGTTGGCTGGCTATGTTACCTACAGTCAGATTGAGCTCAAGACGCAGGGCTGGTACTTTGCTTTCCAAGTCATCCAAGTTTTCCTTGTTGCCACTTTGTCCGGTGCTGTCACTTCGGTAATCAACCAGGTGCTCAAGGACCCAGGCAGCGTCCTTACTCTTCTCTCGACCAACCTGCCCAAGGCCTCCAATTTCTACATCAGCTATTTTATTCTCTTGGGTCTATCATCGGCTTCAGGCACTCTGCTCAATATCGGTGGTTTTGTCGTCGTCGTTCTCCTTGGCCGTATCCTCCCTGGAAAGACGCCCCGCAAAATCTTCCAAAGTCTGACCAAACTTTCCGCTCCATCATGGGGTTCCGAGTTCCCCAAGTGGGTCAACTTGGGTGTTATCGCCGTCACATACTCCGGTATTGCACCCCTGATTCTTGGTTTCGCCACAGTTGGTTTCGCCCTCATCTACGTTGCATTCAGGTACAACTTCTTGTATGTGTACGAGACAGATCTAGACACCAAGGGTGACGCGTACCAAAAGGCCCTTCGCCAACTCATCACTGGCGTCTACCTTTCGGAAATCTGCCTTATCGGTCTCTTTGCCATTGCCACTGGTAACAACACTATGGCCGCCGGTCCGCTAGCCATTATGTGCCTCTGCCTGTTCCTCACCATCGTTTTCCAATTTACACTCAAATTCGCCCTCAAGCATGAAGAAGCGCGCCTCGCCTACGCTGACATTCCTTCCACGCACGGCGGTCGCCTCGAAGAAGCCGGTCTCGCCCAAAACGGCGAAAAGCATGCCACCACCGCAGTCCCAGGCCACGAACCCAAGCCGACTCGCATGCCCGCCTTCCTACGCAACATCCTCAACCCAGAGAAGCACTCTCTCCACGCCCTTTCCGCTTCCTTGGACCAATTCTACCACACCCCACAGGACCCGCTACCCATCGAGGTCCAGAAACGTGCCTTCTTCAACCCATCCATCACTAGCCCCACACCCGTCATTTGGATCGTCAAAGACGACATGGGCATCAGCACCCGCGAAATCAGAGATACCCAGAAGGCCGTCCCCGGCCTCGTTATCACAGATGAGCAGGCTGTCTTCAACGAAAAGGGCAAAGTGTACTGGCATGGTATCGAGGATGGTCAGGCCAGAGAGGCACCCGTCTTTGACGAGCGTATCATGTACTAAGCCATGGCTGTATCTAACTGTGTTTGTTGGAGCAGTGTAGATGGATGGATGAGAATACTGGAGTTTTATACCCCCAACTCTTTAGGGAACACGATGATTCTTTTTTGTTTTTGTTTTTTGCTTTTGTGATAGCTGGTTCCTATGAGATGGGAGAAGGGGAGGGGGGACTGCATGAGAAGAAAAAGAAGGGAAAAAAAATCACTTCGACGGATTGTCCTCCTTCGCCTTGAGCAAGCGGTTAGTAATGTGGTAGTTAACACCGATGATACCTAGTAATATCAGATATGGCTTGGGATTCACTTTTTTTTTTGGTTCAATTCACGTGTTCAAGTGTGTGGTACAAATGCCTTCATCACGACAGATTCTCAAATATCATCGGACAAATCACAGCGGGTACGACAAGAATACATTAGATTACCCTAAAATACCGACACCGCACGTTCCGTATTCCAATCTAAGTCAGTTTGAATACCGCACTCTTGCCCTCAAATGCCTCGATACTACCACCAATCTTCTTCGCATCGCCATTGTACTTGATGCGATAGGTTCCCGCTGCAGGTGATGTCAAGCCCGTGTCCCAGGTAATCGTGACCTCGCTTGTACCTGTGAGGCCATTGACGCGCTTCCACTGATACAAGAGCTCCCAGTCTTCGTCGTTCCTGACTTGGGTCCATGTACCGTCGCTGGACTGTTGCTCGATAGCAGCAAAAGTGCCTTCGAGACGGAGATTGTTACGTGGGTTAGCGCCGACAAACGACGCGCTCACCAGAGCACCGCGAGCGTAGCTAGAAACAACGTCCTTTGTGACTTGGCCAAATGAGCGACCTATGCCGGCGCCATCATATACAACACCAGTGATGAGTGAAATGCTCTTGTCACGGTGATCAGGAGGCGAAGGCCCTGGTGGAGGCGAACCTGTTGCCCCATCGGCAAGGTAGGGCAGATAAGTCAAGGTGGAGTTGATGTAGGCATTGAGCGTGTGCTGACCGTGTAGAGTGGACGCACCCTCGTAGCGCTGGACGCCATACTCCTCCTCTGTGGTGATGTAGTGTGCGTACGTGTTTGCCGGTCCACCAAGCACAACAATGGGTGAGGAAGCAATGCTGGATGAGATGACAGCGTTGTGTACTGCTTCGCGCCAGCGGCGGCCAGACATGGTCGTCGCTTCACCAGGCGAGACAATAATGACAAACTGGCCAACGCGGAGTACCTGGATATCGACAATATTAGGTGACCATTGGTAAGGTACTCTGGCCTGACCAACGTTCAGTAGGATAGGCTTTGGGTATTGGCAAGCCATTTGCTCTCTGCTAGGCGGGGAAATAGCGCTGCCGACGACATTCCAAAATGGGTTGGAAGGCGCACCTGGGTCGTTCTGAACAAAGTCAAATGCACCAGGGCCATCAGAAGTTCCGGCAGCAAATGAGTTGCCCATAGCCGCAGGGCAGGTACGGACTACAGATCCGTTGCTCAGTGTAAAGGTAAAATTGGAGAAGTCGACAAAGGTGTGGAAAGAGCGAATATTGCCAGAGATGGGAGTGAAGGCCGCTGAGCTATAGATACCCTTGGCACCTTGGTATTGACGCCTGCCGATCTCGTAGCAAGACTTATGACCACCGTCGTTCAGGCCATACAATGGGCCGCGTCCATGGCAATCCTGGCTCTTGCCGCCACATGTACTGTCATTGAGTCTGCACTGTTGATTGGATCCATCTTCGCAGTAAGCACCAAGAACGTTAGGGGTCGTGTCACCAACATTAGCTTGCGAAAAGCCTGCGACGAAGCCCTTGGCAGCATTTGCTTGGTCGGCGTTTGTCTCCATGTCTTGTTCGAGGAGATATGCGGCGACGCCCTTGTTGTCTCCAGCAACGAGCGTCTGGTTTCCAAGCATACTGGTGCCGTGGGTTGCAAACCAGTTCAACACACCAATGTTCTTTCCATCGCTGGCTCGTGTAAACTTGAGCAGCGTCATGGTCTTGTCCACATCATCGGTATAGCGATCACGTTCGGCCTTTGGGTTGGCGAGATAAGCAAAAAGACTGCGGTTGATGTTTGCATCGGCAATCTTAGCGCTGCCAGCACTGACAGTACCCAGAGTAAGGCCTTCGTGTGCTCTTTTGATGGATAGAACGGTTCCGTCAACAATAGCTTGATAGCTCTGCTTGTCGAATCCGAGACTGGTGATTTGCGGGAGCAGGTAGTTCAACCAGGCACCTGGGCCAGCATGGCTGTGGGTGCCTGTCACAGCCACGTTATTCTTTCCATAGACGGAATACTCGGAACCCAGGGCCTGGAGGCCCTCGAGGATACCATTTCGGATTGCCGTGTCTCCAGACTGAGTGTCGAGCACAAGATAGACGAATCGATCACTTGGCTTACTGGGGTTGCCGATAATGAAGGCACGCGAATAAATACGTTGGCGTAGTCCGGTTCCTACTTGAGATGAATTGGCATAGCCCATGAGGTTCAGCTCAACGACCGGGCTAGAGGAGTGGTTAGCAAGACCGGAACAGGTGGCACAGGGGATGCGAGGCCATCGTACCCAGTGATATCCGCTTTGCCAACACCAATGAGGTATGAAGACGCGTCCTGGGCGGCAGCGCCGCCATCCTGCTTCTCGCTGAAGAAGGAATCCTGCTGGGCGCCTGTGTAGGGCTGGTCTAGACGGGCATGCCACAAGTCGACCGAGGGGAATCCCAAGTTGATGACGAGCTGGCCGATAATCAAAGAGGCGATAAGGGCAGCGCCCAAAGCAACGGCGATGTGCGAGCGGGCCATGGTCGGCGGCGAGACGCACGGGCGAGAGTGTGGGGAAGAGAGAGCGCCCGAGCAGGAAACAACAGGTACTTGTATGCTACGGAGGGCGCATCGAGTCGTTGTACAGGAAGAGTGCGTCGACGGCCTTCTGCTTTTGGCGACCAAAGCTCCCCTGTGCGCCAGGATGGCTGCGCAGCGGACGTGGATGCATGACGTTGCGGGGGATGCTTGCGCTGTGGTTGGTGGGGATGGATGGTTGCGGACGTGCCAGTAGCTTAATTTTATCGGGTTAAGCTTTCTTTGGCGTCGCGACATCTACCAGAGCCAATACACCCTCTCTCCCGCCCCTGCACATCGCTTGCAACAATGCCGCTCATCCAAGCAGCCTACGATGACCTCCCTTGTATGTGTAAATTGACCTCGCCAGGAACAGCTCCATATCCGATGCGCTGTGTGCTGGGGGGGACTGCGCGCGTGACGACTAGCCCGACCGCATACTAACTCTTTGCAGACGTAGATACGGAACTCGATGCAAAGAGCCTTGCTGCTGCCAGAGCTGCCATTAACGCTGACATCCGGAGCGCTGGCGTCGACATCTCAGACATGCACCCAGCCCTTATTCCAGCAGCCGCCCAGTACACGCCCGCCTTCTCAGACTTCATTTCGCGTGAGCATGCGCGTCTTGACGACGACCCAACCTCCAAGCTCTCTGGCATAGACCTGAAGCGCTACGAAGACCTCGATGCGCCAGAGAACACGACCCCGACGAGCGATGAGGACCGTCCAGAGCTGCTCCAGCGGTGGAGCAAGGCCTTGAAGCAGGCCTACACCAGCTCCGAGTACGTTCAGGGCAGGCTGACCCAGCTTGGCTTGTTGGAGAAATTCGGCAAGAACGCGTGGCTGGTAGGCAACTCGCAGCTCGAGGACATACTGAAAGGCATCGAGGCTGAGCTGGCCGACCTGAGGAAGCAGCAAGAAGAGACGGAGATGATAAGACGGTCGCAGCAGGACAGTGTCAGCGGTGAGGTCAAGACGTTAGAGGAAACGTGGAAGAAAGGTCTGGGGAGAGTGCTGGAGACAGAGGTGGCTGCCGAGGGGCTCAAGGAGCAGATTATGGAGAAGAGAAGGGCTGGCGCTGTCTGAAGTGCTTACACTATGCCATTGGACTTGGCAACTACAGTATTATGATACCCAATTTGCAATAAAAGCATTTTCGTTTATGCATAGTAGCTCAACTGCGTCTCTGCTGCTTTGCATGTCGGAGGTACGGCATGTTTTGAAGGCACCCAGCACTGCATACTGCCTCCCAATCACAAGCTGTATTCGCTATCGAGCAGCCCATACTTTTTGCGTCTCTAGCAAATTAACCTCAATGCATCTACGGCATGATGTTCTTTTCTTTATACTCTCCTCTCTCTTGATTTCTCCAGTATGCACAAGTCCTCTACACATCTTCCCACGTCCTGGCCATATGTTCGTTTACCCAAGCAAAAAGTGAGACCCAGACAAGGCAGGAACCATAGTTTTGATTTCGCTACCGTGGGAGTATGCACGCCAAAAAGCTAGAGCCACGTTGTTACTAGATGAAGGGACCCGGCCTCTTTCACTTTCACTAAAAAAGCAAAAATATCAAGCAATCCATCCCCCACCCCACGTCTGCTGCTCCAACACCCCGGCTCGAACGAGGTGCCCTCCTAGCTTCTGCAGCCCACTTACGACACTTTCGGTGCTTATATACTATTATACAATCACTTTGCAGTGTATAAGCTGTTTGACTTACCTGGGAATAAACACCCAGTGTCGTGCTAGGAGCCCACCCGACTGCGGAGGGGAGAATTGTTCGATGATTATAGAGGGAATTTACATGTATTTATGCGTGATAGTTTAGGCAAGATAATAGGGAAAACCTGGTGAGTCGGCAACAGGCAAACGGCTTTTGTAGACGGTCTCCACAACCAACTT
Source organism: Curvularia verruculosa (assembly GCA_036172615.1). Taxonomy (NCBI): domain Eukaryota; kingdom Fungi; phylum Ascomycota; class Dothideomycetes; order Pleosporales; family Pleosporaceae; genus Curvularia; species Curvularia verruculosa. The sequence continues at coordinate 7,410 of JAWDHC010000033.1, read as the reverse complement.
TGCGGCAGCTCTAAGAAAACTTAGCAATACAGCCGTTTGCATCATAAGACTGGAATCCTGTAGGTCTTTTGATCCGAGTTCTATTATATACACTGAAAAATTTCATACTTTGTCCATTTCTCGCAGCACTGACTTCATATTTCATCCACGGTAAAGTGGACGCAAAAACAGTGTAAACAACGATAATTTTCTTCACACTTACCGTGTTTATGCCCAAATTGAATTTATGTCTTATTCACACTTTCGTCTTGATCACTGCTTGCCCTCACTGTCTCATGTTCAAGTAGAGCATCTAGGATATGCCCGGGGTCAATGCGTGAAGCACGATATAGTGAACGTGTAGCGACACTGCAAACATCAATTATAAACTTGAACAGACAAGTCGTCCGTGCCTCAAGTACGCAGGCACATTTACACTAAAATAAATACCACATATACCCATACAACACGTTACGCATTCATTCTTGGCACACATGAAGTCAAGTTCGGACCCGCAACAACAATCCCCCGAGCCTCGGCTCAACCCCAGCTTTCAGCTTGCCTACCCCCCGTACATCCGATGGCGATCGCGTTAGCCGTCCGACATGTCACCTCCATATCTTTCCCCTTCCCCTGTTCTTCCCTAAAGAAAAAACCTGTTTATCATTGATCCTTAAAGAAAAAAAGAATACCAAAATGGATAACAGCAGCTTGTTCGACGTCAGCGTATGTTCACCCTATGATGCAACCACACCAGCATAGCATTATAGTTGCGGACGTAAACTAACCACGACACATTTCAACAGGGCAAAATCGTCCTCGTTACGGGCGGTGCCAAAGGCATCGGTCGTATGATCAGCGAGGGCTTCGTCCGCAACGGCGCAACCGTCTTCGTATCGTCGCGCGACGCCAAAGCATGCGAGCAAGCATGCAAGGAGATGAATGTGCTGGGCAAGGGTAAAGCCGACTTTATCGCTGCCGACTTGTACAAAGAAGACGCTGCTGCGTACATTGCTCAGGAGCTGAAGAAGCGCACATCGAGTACGTTTTTTTTCCTCTTCTCTTCCTCGCCATTGTCGGTCAATAAAAAAAAAAAGAGAAGTCAGTGTAGAATGACGAGAACTAACAATACCAGAACTCGATGTCATCGTCAACAACAGCGGCAGCAACTGGGGCGAGACGTACGACAAGTACCCGGCCGCAGCATGGGACCGTGTGCTCAATCTCAACCTGAAGCGCGTCTTCCAACTTACACAAGCCGTGACACCGTTGCTTGAAGCCGCAGCGACACCCGCATCGCCCGCGCGCATCATCAACATTGGCAGTGTGGATGGTCTGCGTGTCCCTGCGCTCGAGACATTTGCATACTCTGCGTCCAAGGCGGGTCTGCACCACATGAGCCGCGTGCTTGCGAGCCACCTGGGCAAGCGGGGCATTACGAGCAACACGATTGCGTGCGGCCCGTTTCAGAGCAAGATGATGAAGGCGACGCTGGAGAAGTACCAGGACGTGATTACGGGTGGCATTCCGCTGGGCCGCATTGGTAGCCCTGAGGATGTTGCCGGAACGTGTATTTGGCTGGCCAGTCGTGCGGGCTCGTATGTCAATGGTGCGACGATTACCTTGGATGGTGGCAGTGTTGTTGGTGCGAAGTTGTAAGTGGCGAGCGATAATGTAACAATATATATATAACTATAACTATACCTATCAACATCAAGTACACATAGACCAGGCACATATGCAAGTTCGACTTTATCACACATGGAAAAGCAGATTGAACAACAGGGCTCGTATTAGAACATCTAGGTAGCGAGAGCACAGTTTACTCTAGACTCTCTTGATGCCGCGCACATACGATATAGTAGTAAGACGAAGCGCTAAGATGTGTGTTGCACCGGACCCAAAACCTGAGGAACCCTAGCGACACAGTTTGCAAGCAAAACAAAGGGGAAGAAGAGAAACAACAAGAAAGGCGGCAAAACAAAAAGACAAAAGGAAATATGCTGTGGTATCATCCATATGCAATCCAGACACCGGTAACGCCATTTTGCACCAGTAAGCAAATATGTCACGTGCCCCCAACTCAGGGACAAGTCAAGCTCCTCGTTCTCTTACTCTCACCCAGGGCCAATGCATCTGCTCGCATATTCTTTGGCATTTTGGCTTTGGCCCAGCACTGCATAGCCACACGTCTCATGAGCTCGACCTCCTCGTCACGCAGTCTGAGCTGCCTCTTTGCAAGCTTGCTCTTCCTGAGCTTGACGCCCTTTTCTTGGGGCGCTTGACCCGACGCTATGAAGGGTACAGTAGGGTGGGTCATGCCGCGGTGGGCTGTGGGGCGGTCGGTAGTCGGAGACGAGACGAGAGATTCGAGATTGACGCATTCGGCAATGAGGGCTTGAATGCCTGCAGAAAGCTGCGTGGCACGCGAGAGAATGTAGCTCCAGATATCTGAGCCTTCCCAGAAAGGGTCGTTGATGACTGCATGCTGAAGTGCGGGAAGGATGTGTGGAAGAGGGGGCAGAGTGCGGTCCTGGGCGTCCTGGGAAGGAGCCTCCTCCTGCGTGGGCGTGGCTACGGCTGCGGTACTGAGCAGGCTTGCGGCAATGGTCAAGCGGATGTGGCTGTCGGTGCTGAGAGTCTCGGTAACGACGCATGCTGGGCAGCCCCGAGTGTGGCACCAGTCTGCCTCCTCGGTAATGAAGCACTGCAGGCCGATAAAGGCACTGCGGGACTCGCCCGAAAAGGCCAATTCAAGATCCGACGCACGCTGGGTGCATAGGGCGGCAGAGGCTAGGGCCGAAGCGCGCGCGAACAGGGTAACAATGGGCATGATGAGGGCGTGGAGAATGTCACGGTGGAGGAGCCATGTCTGCTTGTCTTGGAGTGTGCATTGCGAGTGGGCGGCACAGAAACTGTACAACGAGTTAGTTGGGGTGCTGGCAGAGGAGAGATAATGGTAATGCTAGGTTTGGGTGGGCATAGGTAGGTGGGCTGGCATGCAGGCTACCACGAGCCGCGATAAGGTTCCCGGACGCGGACAAGACGACAGCCAGGGTACAGGAGAGGGACATACTCAGCTTGACTGGCCAGACACCTCCTCAGAGCACAAAAGGCCTTTGACGAGGTAATGGCCTCGACATCGTCGTGGGAGATTGCAAAGGGGCTCTGCATGTGCATGGCGTGGGCGTTATCCATGGTAGCGGTAGCAGTAGTCGTGGTGAGAAACGTCGGAGTCGCTGTGCTCGCTTTGCATCGGTATCCAGTGGCAGTGACGTGTGCAGAGTTCGGGAGGCTAATTATAAGATGGTCGAGGGCGTCGGTCGGCACAGGGCTGAGTAGAGCAGAGGAGAGCAGGGGAATGGGGTCGAAGAAGCAAAGGCGAAGGTGGTAGAAGAAGCAGAAGCAAAGCAGGAAGCTTCGAGGACGGCTTTTCACCACGTCGCGCCAGGGACGCCGTTCCCTATTTCACCCAAATGACGCGAACGAGCCTCGCTCGCTCTCATGCCGGTGTGCTCGGGGCGCCTGCCAGTGGGGGCTACTGGTCGATCTAGACTTGCACTCGCACACGCCCCCTTTCCCCATCGGCTTGCATACATACTTTGGACGCACCGCCAATTCCATATACTTTTATCCAGCCACGCCAGCGCCCACGCCCTGAGAAGTGCCATGTTTTGTGCTGCTCATAGACTTGATCCTTTTGCTGCCCGTGGCTTCGTGCGCCGAACAAGGCCCCGCTTGCTGCATATTTGCTCCTGCTCAGGGGCAGCGTGCTATGCCGCCTGCTGTAATTAAGCCTATGACGAAGAGTGGGTTGATGGCGTATCCGAGGCCAAGAAACACGCATGCCAGCGACGTTAGGCGTGGGGATTGGGACAAGCCGATGCTATTACTGGTACTATCTCTCGGCATGCATGCATGGCTTCACCGCCGTGAACCCCTCCCCGCCTAATCGATACGACGACGAGGGGTTCATGAATCCATCCTACCCGCAAGTACATGACACAGCCCAAAACAACCCCCCCAGGGATCCAACCTTGCTCGCACGTCGATTCTTCTGACCGTTCGTCCGTCCGTCCGTCAGTCACGAAACATGTTTCGATCAAGATAGCTCTCTGCTAGCTGCAACACCCTGCACCATCGATTCACGCCTGCATGCACGCCAGCACCGCAAAAGCTTGACGACACAACCGCCCGCACTATTACATGGGCGTGGCTACAACATCATCCGAGCTCCGGGCTCTCCGACAAGCATTATCGTCATGTCTTTCCATTTGCTTCCAACGGGCCGTTTGGTCAAAGTTGCGTCCAAATTACTACATCGGCGGAGATTTTGTTGCACGTGTCGCGCCATTTGGATCTGCACTGCATGACGCGTCCGCCTACCACCGTTGCACTCGCCCTGGGTCACACACGCTCTACTTCTCATGCACACATACCATACACGCACACCAGTCTAGTCCAGCGCACATGAACAACCCCTCATGTCGCATTGCACCACCAAGCCCATTCATCATGCGTCCCAAGGACTGGTTCCCAACCTTTTTTTTCCCTCGCTGCCGCTAATGCTTCGTCGCTTCACGCACTGGTGGGGGTTGACGATGGCGTCTTACGCTACGGGCGACGGGCACTCCCGTGATCGGCACTGCAGCTGGTTTTCTTTCCCCCCTTACCAGACATGCCAGAACCCCTTCAACTTCTCTGCCTTTGCACACGTCTGACATTGCTGGGTCAATATATTTGTGGCGTTATACACTTTGCGCTCAGCTCTGCTTCTGGCGCCGTCATCTTATTCTCTTCCAGACTAAAAACCCTCCGCGCATATACACCAACCACCGCCTCGCCTACACGCGCCTTCAACTTAGTGGCGCGCCGCTGCATCGCCTGCGAGCTGTTAACGACTGAAACGCGTCAGTGCGCCGTCGACTGAAATGCTCATGGCGCAAGCCGGAGCGCCGTCCACCTGGAGACGATGCCATATATAGCACTATGGCAGCTCTCGCATCCTAGCAGTCGGATGCGTGAAGCCATGACAAGCTGAGGCTGACTCTGTGGCGCGCTCTAGAAGCACCAAAATGGTCGCCAATACAGCATTTGAAATGCTCTGGCGCCACCATCCACTGGGCCGTGTCGGAATTTTAATCGCACCGGCTCCAGGGAGCCTAACTGTGCGGACTATTCCCCTCCCTCTCTCCCCCCTCCCTGGCTAGTCGACCACATGATGAGAAGAAAAAAAGCATGCGCCTCAACTGTGTCATCTTCACCTGAACCAGAAGACTAAATAGGATCCGTCGTCGCTTAGTAGGCGTCTTCCGACACTTTCCTCTTTTTGCTTCCTTCCAAAAGGGTCTGTAAACAGCATAGTCAACTTCTCGGAAATCGGCCCCATCTCCTGCTTGGATACTGGTATCGTGGGACTCAGCAAGCTCGGATCAGGCTGTAGGATGGCAAAGATGCTGCTTTTCGACCTCCCCACCATCCGGCGTAGCACGTCCTGCAAGTTGTCGTACAGCGGCCAGAGTGTTTTCAGGTAGCGGGCCGCAACAGGCTCAGAGGTCTTGCATGGTTCCAGCATGTCCATGCATGATTTTGCATAGGCAAGATCTGCCTCGACGCCTTCTGTTTGACCGTCCATGAGCTTAGTCGTCCCAGTGAAAAGCAGACAAATGGCGGCTGAAAAGGACCAGTATATGCTGACCATGGTTAGCTCGCATGAACACGGTTTGCTTTCTCCAACAACTTACATGATCCAGCAGCGCGTCGTCAGGGTGCCATCGAAAGAAATGAGTCCCAACATGCGTGCAATGTTCTGAGCGGCCGTCGCACACTCTCGGCTATACATCTTGACGTCCTCGGCTGATACATTGTTCAATGTGCTTGCTTTTTCATCCCCGAGCTGGGCCCCAGCGGCAGCAACAAGCAACTGACGATACAGCAGAACCAAAGCGCCAAGGTACATGATCTAACGACGAATCAGAAATGTCAACTTTTGCACATGGCTATATGATTGTGGCTACGCACGTGTACCATGAAGATGGCACGCCTCTGGAAAATGTTCAGCTCCTGGGCCTCGCTAGACAAAAGAGTCGGAATCTGTAAGTTGTACGGGACATCTTGGCGCCACTGTTCGAGCTTCTGCGTGAGCATGGTGATGTTGGCCTTTGTGGCCAGCTCTGGTGAAGCGAGCGTCTTTGCCACCTCGGCTGCAATGAGGTTAATCTTGCTGGTCTGCGTGTGAATCATGTCATCTATCGAGAGATGATCGGGCCAGTCTACGACACAAGCAATCTGATCTTGTTAGCATGGTGGGGAACAATCATCAGTCTCGCGGCACTGTACCTGGACATCGCTGGGTGTGACCTCAGAAGGGTAGCCGAGCGTATAAGAAAGCCAAGAGTCCATGAAGATGAGACTTCGGAAGATCTTCCTCCAGCCCACATCGGCTATGTGAGACCGGCTCTGGGTCATGGGGCATCTCCAGCGGGCAATCTGCAATCCAGCAGCTACACCCGTCAGCTTACGCGTGAGAGAACCAAATGTAAAGCTTGCTCACCAATCAGATATTTTGCGCTCATATGCTTCTCGAGCAGCGAAAAAAAGGACAATGAGAGCAACAAACGCATAGTTCGAAAATTGTCTTGCCTGGCTGTCTGCTCGTTGAAATGAAAGGTGCCGGAAGCGTACAGTAGGCGCCGGGTCTCGTCCGAAAATGTGTCTTCGTCGTAATGCGCACCCATGGCGGTCACTGTAAAGCATTCGGAAAGGGTGAGATTGTCCACTTTTGTTTGGGGCCGGTAGACCTGTTCTAGGATTTCATCGGCCTGCTCAAATGACCACATGTAAAGAAGCGACCCAGTGCCTCTGATGAAGGCGTACATGCATCGACGCACTCGATCCTCGGGTGGAAGACGATTTTCGTCAAAACATGGGGCACTTGCATTGACAATCTCGCTTCGAAGCGTATTCAACTCACTCATGGCCAGTGTCAATGCATTGTGACACGGTTCTGCGCCGGGCCTTGTTGGCGAGGTGGGCATCAGAGAAATGGGGCTGTCTACGGAGCTGGGGCTGGTGTGCGAATATGGCCTGGTGTTGTTGGATGTGTCTGTTGTCGAGCGACTATTGCCCGGCCGTTGCTTGCTGGCAGAAGCGGCAGATTGCTGGGCTTTGAAGTCACTGAGATAGTTCTGGTGCTTTTGCCAGCTTTCCGTCTTTTTGTAGTTGTCCATTTGGGCCTCGAACTCTTGCATAGCTCGCGCAGCATTTCTTTCCCATATGCGTTTTTCCTCGGCTGGGAGTTCCTGCCATCTTCGACCAACCTCACGTGCAATGTCGACAAAGGACAGCTGGCTGACTTCTGGGTCGGTGCGAAGCTGATCTGCAAAGTTTACATCTGGGGGGTGTTAGTTGGTACATGTGGTTATATATGTA